>CAUYPK010006259.1:0-68825 GCA_963574355.1 Loris lydekkerianus
CTGAAATAGCATCAACCATACAAAATCTCCCTAAAAAGAAAAGCCCGGGGCCAGATGGCTTCACGTCAGAATTCTACTAAACCTTTAAGGAGGAATTAGTACCTATACTACTCAACCTGTTCCAAAATGTAGAAAAAGAAGGAAGAATACCCAACACGTTCTATGAAGCAAACATGACCCTGATCCCCCAACCAGGAAAAGACCCAACAAGAAAAGAAACTTATAGACCAATATTACTAATGAATATTGATGCAAAAATATTCAACAAGATCCTAGCAAACAGAATCCAGCAACACATCCAACAAATTATATACCATGACCAAATGGGTTTTATCCCAGGGTTTTAAGGCTGGATTAATATACATAAATCTATAAATATAATTCAGCACATAAACAAATTAAAAAACAAAGACCATATGATTCTCTCAATTGATGCAGAAAAAGCTTTTGATAATATCCAGCATCCTTTCATGTTCAGAACACTTAAGGAAATGGGTATAGAAGGGACATTTCTTAAACTGATAGAGGCCATCTACAGCAAACCCACAGCCAATATCGTATGGAATGGAGTTAAATGGAAATCATTTCCACTTAGATCAGGAACCAGGCAAGGTTGCCCATTGTCTCCACTGCTTTTAAACATTGTAATGGGGTGGTGCCTGTGGCTCAAAGGGGTAGGACCTGGGCCCCATATGCCAGAGGTGGCAGGTTCAAATGCAGCCCTGGCCAAAAATAACAAAAAACAAACTACAAAAAAAAAAAAAAAAACCAAAAAAAACTTTTATTGTAATAGAAGTCTTAGCCATCACAATTAGATAAGAAAAGATGATCAAGGGTATTCATAAAGGGTCAGAAGAGATCAAATTTTCACTCTTCACAGATGATATGATTGCATAATCTGGAAAACACCAGGGATTCTACTGCAAAACTCTTAGAAGTGATCAAAGAATACAGTCACATCTCAGGATACAAAATCAACACTAATAAATCTGTAGCCTTTATATATATCAACAATAGTCAAGCTGAGAAAACAGTCAAGGACTCTATTCCTTTCACAGTCATGCCAAAGAAGATGAAATATTTGGGAGTTTATCTAACAAAGGACATGAAAGATCTCTATAAAAAGAACTATGAAACTCTGAGAAAAGAAATAGCTGAAGATGTTAACAAATGGAAAAACATACCATGCTCATGGCTGGGAAGAATCAACATTGTTAAAATGTCCATACTACCCAAAGCAATATACAGTTTTAATGTAATCCCTATTGAAGCTCCAGAGTCATACTTTAAAGATCTTGAAAAAATAATACTTCGCTTTATATGGAATCTGAAAAAACCTCGAATGGCCAAGACATTACTCAGAAATAAAAACAAAGCAGGAGGAATCACACTACCAGACCTCAGACTATATTATAAATCGCTAGTGATCAAAAGAGCATGGTACTGGCACGAAAACAGAGAAGTAGATGTCTGGAACAGAATAGAGAACCAAGAGATGAATCCAGCTACTTATCATTATTTGATCTTTGACAAGCCAATTAAAAACATTCAGTGGGGGAAAGATTTCCTACTTAACAAATGGTGCTGGGTGAACTGGCTGGCAACCTGTAGAAGACTGAAACTGGACCCCCACCTTTCACCATTAATAAAAATTGATTCTCACTGGATAAAAGATTTAAACTTAAAACATGAAACTATAAAAAATACTAGGAGAAAATTCAGGGAAAACACTTGAAGAAATTGGCCTAGGAGAATATTTTATGAGGAGGACCCCCAGAGCAACTGAAGCAACACCAAAAATCCATTACTTGGATCTGATCAAACTAAAAGGCTTTTGCACAGCCAAGAGCACAGTAAGTAAAGAAAACAGAAAACCTTCAGAATGGGAGAATATTTTTGCAGGTTATGCTTCCGACAAAGTTCTGATAACTAAAATCTACACAGAACCTAAACTAATCAATAAGAAAAGAATAAATAACCCCATTTGAACAGAAACTTCTCTGATGAAGACATGCACATGGCCTACAAACACACAAAAAAATACTCATCATCCTTAATCATCAGAGAAATGCAAATGAAGACCACTTTGAGATATTATCTAACTTCAGTAAGATTAGCCCACATCATGAAATCCAACTCTCTCTGGCATGGATGCAGAGAGAAGGGAACACTTCTACACTGCTGGTGGGAATGCAAGCTAATATAACCTTTTTGGAAAGAAGTTTGGAGAACACTCATGAAACTAAAAGTAGACCTACTGTTCAATCCTGCAATTTGTCTACTAGTTATATACCTGGATGATCAAAAATTATTTTACAACAAAGATATTTGCACCAGAATGTTTATTGCAGCCCAATTCATAACTGATAAGTCATGGAAGAAGCCCAAGTGCCCATTGACCCATGAATGAAATAACAAATTGTGGTATATGTACACATTGGAATACTGTGCAGCCATAAAAAGATGGAGACTTCACATCTTTTATGTTTACCTGGATGGAACTGGAACATATTCTTCTTAGTAAAGTATCTCAAGAATGGGGAGAGGGGTGGGGGGAAGTATCCAATGTACTCAATACTACTATGAAATCAATATGTAATCACCTACACACGCATATGAATGGCAAAACATAACTATAGTCCAGAAAGTAGAAGGGAAGAGGAGAGAGAGGGGAGGGGGACTGTGGGAGGATGGAGGGTATTAGAGGGACCTCACCTAATGTTCCAGATGCAATGGTACATTTCAAAACTATTAAAAAGTGAGTATAATTGTGATGGATGTGTATTTAGTTCAATGTAAGCATTTCACATTGTATATCGAAGCAGTACGCTGAACCCCATAAATGCATCAATGTGCAAATTTATGATTTATTTAAAAAAATTAAAAAGAGTACAATAAAACACTCCTTTGACTCACATTAGTACTTTGAGCTTGAAATCAAAATCTATCAATGGAGATTTAGAGATTCAATCTAGCCTGGCATTGAAAAGTCTTGCATGTATATGTATCTTTTCTCATCTGATATTGACCATTGTGCCACGGCCATAGATGTTTAATTCCTGCTAAGCAGACAAAAGTAAAAATAGGAAAATGTTCCCCTTTCTAGTGGCTTCTGCAGCCCCCAGTTTCTGTCCTATTCATCTAAGAACAGAAACAGATGGAGGTACTCTCTGTGCCAAAACAAAAGTGCATATCTCCCTTGCCCATTCTTAAATATATCAACAAATAAGGTTTTATGACCAGATGCTAGATATTGTTTTCTTAATAAAATGGTTATGCTAACTTACAATTATGTTTCCATCATTCCAATCCACAAACTTGATTCAGAAATAAGCCGTTCTATTAAACTAATTCTAAATACAAGCTTAGCTAAACATAAGCTCCATGGTCAACATTAATTACTAATATAGTGGACAAATGTGTAAGGTGGGAACAACCAGAGATGGGGGAGCATGTAAATCACAAGGTGCAAGCAGTGTGGTTTAGGCAGGGAAATGGGTGGCAATTCAGGCTGTACTCTTCAGAAAGCAGAAGCAGACAGGAGAGATCTAAGGGGAGAACACCAAGAAATTTTGACCAGCCTCCAGTGCCCAACAACCCTGAGCTACAGTAGTTAGAAGGACACCCCCATGCATCTTAGCTCTCATACTACTTGTGCATCCTTAGTATTTAATCCACTATCTGGGATGACACTTCCCATGAGTGTTTGTCTCCCTGCTCATGCCCCAAAACTCTCTTTTTGTCACTCTCAGCTGATGGCTGTGCTTCCTACTTTGCTGCAAAAAAACTAGCAATTAGAAGACACCCTCTTGGTTTCCCACCATCAGATTTACCCATAATAACTACACGCATATGCTGTTTTTCTCTGATATAAACTACCTGTACTCTTATCTAAGAGCAGCTCCTTACTTATGCACTATGTTGCCCTCAATCTTACCTTTCAGGGAATCACCTCCCCAGATCTCTCTTGTTTCCTCTGTGTCATCAATGCCCCCCACTTTGTACTTGATCATTTCCATTAGTATTCAAGTATGCTATTATTCCTTCCATCTTAAATTACTAAAACAATAAAAAAGAACACACACGTTCAACCCTTTCACTTCTCCAGCCCCATGTCTCCTCTCAGGGTCTGCCCTCTGTCTCTGCTCCTTTGTATATCCCATTCCTCTCCTCCTACTATTGCCAGTTCACGGAACCATGCTTGGATCAAAATTGCCAATGACCTACAAAAAAATTACAATGTAATGTCTTTTGGACAACTTGGATGGAACTGGAAAGCATTTTTCTATAACAAAACATCACAAGAGTGGAGACACAAGCACATGTACTCAATACCAAATTGGAACTAATAGATCAATACTGAAGGGCACAGATGAAAGTAAATCTCAATAAAAATGGGTGTAGGGGTGGGTGGGTGTAAATTCACACATGTTGGGTACAGCACACTATCTGGGTGAAGGGCACAGTTAAACATTGGCCCAATCTATGCAAAAATGAAGTATTCAAACAATACATATGTGCCCTGCAATATTCCGAAATTGAAAAAAAACAACACTCTTCTCAAAAAACAAAAAAGTCTCCAATGACCTCTATGTTGTGCAACCACAGACAAATTTCCAGTTTTCACATTAATCTGATCATAGAGGTCTTTAATATGTTCTTGGATTTCAAGACATGCTCCTCATTTTCCTCCTCCCCCACTACCATTCCATTTCTCTGGCTAGCCCTTCATCTGCTCCCAGACCTTTTCATGCCCGAGTGCCTCCAGCCCAGTCCTCTAACCTCTCCTCTAACTACTTTCACTGGTGATTTTTATCGTGACTCATGGTTTTCAATATCACTCAGTCAACCCTTCAATTTGTATCTACAGCTCATCATTCTTCCTTGAACTCCACATATATCCATGACATTTACATGTTATGATATCTAAACCAGAGCTTTTCTACTGTTGCTTTCTCATCTCTGTTAAGGGATCTACCATTCACTCAGATGCTCATATATAAATTCTTGAACTTATCCTTAACTCCCTCTTTTCTTCACACCCTATATCCAAACTGTTAACAAATTAGGATGACTCTATCTTCAGGTAATGTATAGGAACTAGCCTTTCCTTGGTACCCTCATTGTTACCACATGGGACTAAGTGCTAACTTCTCTCACCTAGATTATTACAAAATCGTCCAAACTGGTTTTCCTGCTTTCACTCTTACCCTGACCAGTTCCCAGCAAGGCAGCCAGCATGATCATTTTAAGGTGTAAGTCATATTGTGTCACTCTTCTGCTTTAATACTTGCATTAAATTCCTCACCACCTTGGCAAAAGCCAAATATTTCAATTGCCTACCAGCCCTACATGTCTGGCCCTGCCATGAACTCTCTGACCTCCGCTCCTATTTTTCTTCCCTTTGATCTTTCTGCTTCAGCTGCAATGATTTTCCTGGTGTTCCTGGAAGAAACAAGGAGTCTTTTACTTCCAGGCTTTTTTACTTACTGTTCTACATCTTACATCCAATCTGTTAACAAATCCTGATGGCTCTATCTTCAGTTAATTCCACAATCTGACCACTTTTTTTTTTTTTTTTTTTTTTGTATCAAACCATAACTGTGTACATTAATGCAATCATGGGGTACAATGTGCTGGTTTTATATACAATTATACAATTTGAAATATTTTTATCAAACTGGTTAAATAGCCTTCATGGCATTTTCTTAGTCATTGTGCTATGGTATTTATATTCTATATTTAGTAAATTTCACATGTACCCTTGTAAGACACACTGTAGGTGTGGTCCCACCAATTACCCTTCCTCCACCCAGCCTCCTTTCTGCCCTCCCTCTCCCTTTCTTAACATGAAAATCTTTTCAGTGTTTTTACCCAATTATCTATGGGACTCACTATTTGGTCACATATCACTGCACTGATAAAGCCTGCCCTCACTGCAACCTATAACCCTCTAGGTATTCCCTAACCCTCTTACTTTATTTTTCTTCATAATATAATACTTATAATCTTCTTGCATATCATGCACCTAAATCATCTATTATATTATATTATCTGTCTCTCCATACCAGAACAGAAGCTTCATAAAGGCAGAGATATTTGCTGTTTTAGTCAGTGCTTTATCTCCACTGTCTAGAAATACACCTGGCACACAGTAGATAATCAATAATTAGTCTTCAAAGACATAAAATTAGAGATATGAGATACAATTATTTGAAGAATTGGGCCAGGCATGGTGGCTCATACCTATAATCCTAGCACTCTGGGGAGCTGAGGTGGGAGGAGCCCTCGAAGTCAGGAGGTTGAGAGCAGCCTGAGCAAGAGTGAGACCCCATTTCTACTAAAAAATAAAAAAATAAGCTGTGTGTGATGTTATGTGTCATAGAACCAGGCACTTGGGAGACTGAGGCAGGAGGATTGCTTGAGGATAGGAGTTTGAGGTTGCTGCGAGCTAGGCTTATGCCATGGCACTCTAACCTGGGTAAAAGAATGAGACTGTGTCTCAAAAAAAAAAAAAAAAAAAAAGGTGGTCATTGTCTTGAGAAGTGAAAAACGTAACTGTCAACATTTGGAGGACCCATCGTTAAAACACAAAACATTTATGCTTCTGTAGATTTTCTCACCTTTTTCAGATATTAAAACACAAGAAAATTTACAAAATCAGAACTATTGGAGCTAATGCCAATCATTTTTAATTTTCTCTAATATTAAAACAATATATCAATTCTATATAATCTCAACTATAACTTCTTGGAAAATGAAAATGGACAGTAGTATTTTTAGTTAGCACTGTAGGACCTTGTATTTTCTACAAATGCAGAAAAATGGCCAGTGGCACTTATCACTAGCTATCTGTGTTGGTGGTACTAAGAATGCCCATATCCAGAAATAGCTGAAGATGTTAACAAATGAAAAACATACCGCTCATGGCTGGGAAGAATTAACATTGTTAATGTGTCCATACTACCCAAAGCAATATACACTTTTAATGCAATCCCTATTGCTCCACTGTCATACTTTAAAAATCTTGAAAAAAATAATACTTCATTTTATATGGAATCAGAAAAAACCTCAAATAGACAAGACATTACTCAGAAATAAAAACAAAGCAGGAGGAATCACGCTACCAGAACTCAGACTATACTATAAATTGATAGTGATCAAAACAGTATGGTACTGGCACAAAAACAGAGAGGTAGATGTATGGAACAGAGTAGAGAACCAAGAGATGAACCCAGCTACTTACCATTATTTGATCTTTGACAAGCCAATTAAAAACATTCAGTGGGAAAAGATTCCCTATTTAACAAATTGTGCTGGGTGAACTGGCTGGCGACCTGTAGAAGACTGAAACTGGACCCACATCTTTCACCATTAACTAGATAGTCTTTCACTAGATTAAAGATTTAAACATCAGACATGAAACTATAAAAATACTAGAAGAAAGTGGAGAGAAAACGCTTGAAGAAATTGGCCTGGGTGAATATTTTATGAGGAGGACCCCCTGGGCAATTAAAACAGCATCAAAAATACACTAGTGGGACCTGATCAAACTAAAAAGTTTCTGCACAGCCAAGAACACAGTAAGTAAAGCAAGCAGACAGCCCTCATAATGGGAGAAGATATTTGCAGGTTATGTCTCTAACAAAGGTTTAATAACCAGAATCCACAGAGCACTCACACGTATTAGCAAGAAAAGAACAAGTGATCTCACCTCAGGGTGGGCAAGGGACTTAAAGAGAAACTTTTCTGAAGAAGACAGGTGCACGGCCTACAGACATACGAAAAAATGCTCATCATCTTTAATCATCAGAGAAATGCAAATCTAAACTACTTTTAGATATCATCTAACTCCAATAAGGTTAGCCCATATCACAACAAAATCCCAAGACCAGAGATGTTGGCATGGATGTAGAGAAAAGGGAACACTTCTACACTGTTGGTGGGAATGCAAACTAATATGTTCCTTTTGGAAAGATGTTTGGAGAACACTTAGAGATCTAAAAATAGACCTGCCACTAGATCCTACAATTCCTCTACTAGATATATACCCAGAAGAACAAAAAACATATTATAACACAGATATTTGTGCCAGACTGTTCATTGCAGCCCAATTCATAATTGCTAAATCATAAGAAGCCCAAGTGCCCATCAACCCACTGGATTAATAAATTGTGGTATATGTACATCATGAAATATTATGCAGCCTTAATGAAAGATGGAGACTTTACTTCTTTCATGTTTACATGGATGAAGCTGGAACATATTCTTCTTAGCAAAGTATCTCAACAATGGAAGAAAAAGTATCTAATGTACTCAGCCTTACTATGAAACTAATTTATCGCTTTCATATGAAAGCTATAACCTAATTATAACCTAAGAATATGGGGAAAGGGGAAAAGGAGGGAAGGGGAGGGGAGGGAAGGGGAGGGAGGAAGGGGGCAGAGGGAGGGTGATTGGTGGGACTACAACTATGGTGCATCTACAAGTTTACACGTGAAACTTACTAGATGTAGAATATAAATGTCTTAACACAATAATTAAGAAAATGCCAGAAAGGCTATGTTAACCAGTGTGGTGAAAAGATTTCAAATTGTATATAAAACCAGCACATGGTACCCCATGTTTGCATTAATGTACACAGCTATGATTTAATAAAATAAAATAAAATAAAAGTTGAAACAATAAAAAAAAAAAAAAGAATGCCCATCTTCCACTTTCTCATATTCACTTCAGCCCAGAATCCCCCAATTTTTTGTAAAGTGCTTCAGGCTAAGGTAGAGTGGAAGAAGGAGGTTTATTGCATGAGCAAGGAAAACCTGCTATTACATTACAACAGAGGTCTGCTGCTTTGGTTGGTAGGTCAGCCTCAGGCCAGGGTGGTTTTCTCTCTCTTTGTCTTCCACTGTCCAAGTGTCTTTCTGATTCTCTGTGCCTTCTCTGTTTCTTCTTTTTATCTTTCTTTCCATCTCTCTTTTATTCTTTCTCTTTCTGCTTCTACTTGTCTTTCTTTCTTTCCTTTTTTTTTTTTTTTTTTTCATTTTTGGCCAGGGCTTGGTTTGAACACACCACCTCCAGAGGCAAATGGGGCCAGGTGGAATACTCCTTTGAGCCAAAGGCATGGCCCTTTCCTTTTTTTTTTTTTTTTTTTTTGAGACAGAGTCTCACTATGTCACGCTGGGTAGAGTGCTATAGTGTCACAGCTCACAGCAACCTCAAACTCTTGGGCTCAAGCAATTCTTTTGCCTCAGCCTCCCAAGTAGCTGGGACTACAGGCGGTCACCACAACACCCGGCTATTGTTAGAGATGGCATTTCACACTGGCTCAGGCTGGTCTCAAACTCCTGAGCTCTGGGGATCTGCCGCCTCGGCCTCCCAGAGTGCTGGGATTACAAGCATGAGGCACCACACCCAATCCCCTGTCTTTATTTCTTCATTGTCTCTCTTTTTGATTTTTTCCCTCCATTCTCTGTTTCTGTTTCCCACTTGTTTCTCTCTCCTTCTCTAAGTGCACACACAAACACACATACACCCCCCCACCACGATCACTCAGACACACGTCTGGTGACAAGTTTCTGACTGGGATTTGTAGAATCTCAGTTGTGTAGCTCATATAATTCTCTTGGTCCTTATCACACTTCCGTGTTAAACGAAGAGCATCCATATGTTCTCTAACCGAGTATTACATCCTAATAGAAATTTTGTAACACATGATATGCAAAAAAAAAAAAAAAAGAAAAGAAAAAAAATCATAGTGAGGTAAGTTCTCACTATCTTTAGTGTTTTTATCTCCAAGCATAGTGAAAGTTTCCACAATTATAAATTCCTAGATGGTTTCTCTAATACAAATACAAAAAAATTCAAAGATGTTTCCCATTTGTCTGACAAAATGCTTCTCCATCTTCCATCTATTTTACTACCACATAAAATTCTGAATGACTGAGTAAAGAAATAAATTGCTAACTACAGAGCTACTGAGGAAGACAGATACTTCCTGTTCCATGTGCACCGTCCCCCCGCCCCACATAGCTGAGGCAGGCATTTCCCCTTGTGACTGCCCCCAGAGGTTCCTGCTTCCTGCTTGCCCTCCTGTGGTGAGCACTGCATCCCTAGAGAGGATAGACCTTCAGGGTAGCACCATGTAGCCAACTTGTCCTGAATGTTCTGAATGGATATTTAAAATCATGAGAATGCAGATTAAGGAATAACTCAAAAGCATACACCAAAATTGTCTTTTTAATTTATGAGAAAGAATGAAATAAGTTTTAGAATGAATTAATTGCAAAGCTATATCTCTATCAAATAGCATGCAACAATATAAATCACAATAATTACAGAATTTCATGTTTTAAAAAATAGGAAATTAACCTGGGAAAAATCAGTGTATCATATTTTAGAAGGTCTTTCTCCTAATAAATCTGGTAAAAGAAGTATTTCCAAAAGGTCTACAGATTACACTGTATATTATTATATACACTGCATATTAAACCTTTGGACATTAAGTTTCATAATATTAAAAGGCAATTAATAAGCTAGAAAAATTATTTTAGCACCAATAATGTAAAAAAAGTTAATGTAGCCTAATATGTGAAAATGTTTTGTAAATCAATACAAATAGCCTAGAACAAAAATAGTTAAAGGTCATAAATAGGCATTTTGTTAAAAAAAAAATATGGCAAATAACATATATATGTTCAATAAATAAATAAATATATTATATTTATTATAAATATATTTATTTATAATATTTATTATAAATATATATTATATATTTATTTATTTTTATTAGTGAGTTTAAACTCACTAATAATGACAAAGGTGAATATTAAAAATGACATTGCAGTATTTTTTATGATAGCCTGAGTTATGATGTGGCACTATACTAATCTCAAAATCTTAGTAACTTAGCACAAGAAAACTGAATTCTCATTTGTACTACAAGTTTATCACAGGCTAGAGGACCCTGTTCACATATACACTTAGGGATGCAGACTGAGGAAGTCCCGAGCAACTTACAGTTTGTTCTGTCTGGAACTTGTGCCCTTTTTAGCCAATGTGTTATGAGAAGAGGCCAGAGATTCACATATAATCTTTTCTATGCCTTGGGACTCAAGGACTAAAAGTCATATCTGCTTATAATTATGTTGGCTAGTGCTAGTCATGTCCCTTTCCAATTTCATCATTGCTCTCCCCGCCAATCTCTCAAATTGGCAAAGATAGGAAGGAAAGAAGGAAGGAGGAAAAGGAGGGAGGGAAAAAGGAAGGGAGTGGGGAGGGAGGGAAGGAAAAATGATATACTCTTTCATAGATCTTAGCACTTTAATGCTGCAGCTTTTTTCATCTAGTAGTAAATTCTATTCCCTAGTTCTTGAACCTAGGTGTTTTGACTCACTTTATCCAATAGAATATGTAAAAAGTGACAGTGTGAACTCTGAGCCTGGGCTTCAAGAAGCATTACTTGCTTCCACTCTTTCCCCCTTAGAGCCCTAGTGTGGTCATGGGATTAAGTCCAGACTCGCCTTTTGAAAAATGGGAGACCAGCTAAAAGAAGCCAAGTCATCCTATCTGAGGCCAACCTACACCTGCAGCTCCCACCCAGCAAGGCAGCTGACTGCACACAAACAGGTGAGGCAAGCCAGTGTCTTTTGAACTTGGCCCAGGTCAGCAGAAACAGTGACTTGTGGAAAAAAAAAAAAAATGACTATTGTAATTTTTTTTTTTTTTTACATTTTTAAGTTTTAGCATAGTTTGTTACACATTATTAAGGCAACAGACAATTGATACACATGGTTCAGGCTTAAACAAGTTAACATATATCAAGTACTTAAAGGAACAATTGGCATTTAGTAAATGCTGTTTAAATGCCTTCTGAGGTAATATAAATTAGAGGAGAATTAAGCCCAAAGCTTAATTGCAGATTTTATGGAAGGTGAGTAAGGAGTATTGCTAACATCAACTAATTGAAGATGAACATAGTTTGATTCCATCCCAGTGACTCTACCAAGCAAAGATAAGCTAGTGAATAGAAGGGGGTTAGGAAAAGTCTGCACACTGAAGAGTCACCCTTTTAGACCCCCCTTCCACCATGGGTAGCCAGGCTTATTCCAAATATCTCCTTTTAAGAGAAGGAAGAATATTCTTTGCTTTTAATAACAGAAACAGAACAACACAAAGATACAGAAAAAAGCATGACTCAAATAAATGGAGATAATACAGACAGAAAATGAACATTTAAATACCTCTATCTCTCAACATAAAATAAAATATGGCAGCCACAAAACAAGAGCAGAATGCTATACAAAAGCAGAAACAGAGAATAAGAGCTCTTGAAAATTAAAAATATACATCAGAATTTCAAGTTCTGTAGAGAATCAGGAAACAAAATCAAAGAAGCACCTATACATTAAAAACAAAAAGAAAAGTATGGATAATAAAAGAGAAAGCATAAGAAAGTTAGAAAATTATTCTATTAAGTCCATTATCTGATTAATGAGAGATTCATGCGAGGAGAGGTAGAAAATGGAGAGTAAGAAATTATTGAAGAAAGCTTGCCACAGTTATAGGACATAAATCTCCAGATTTAGAGAGTATAGCACAGAAAATGAAATAAAACATAAAATGGCATATCATTGTGAAATTTTACAAAATATTGAGGATAAAGAGATGATCCAAATAGCTTTCACTGAGAAGAAACAGTCATATCCAAAGTATTAGAACAAAGATTAGTATTAGATTTCTCAACACTGACAATGGAATCTAGAAGGCAAGGAAATGCTTTCAAAGAAGTCTAAGAAAAACTTTTAACATAGAAATCTATACTCAAGCAAAATATCCATTAAGTATAAGAGTAATATATAAACACAAGGATCAGGGTATTTTAAGATATGCAAATTCTCAAAATGTTAATATCTGTTCAAGT
The DNA here is from genome assembly GCA_963574355.1 of Loris lydekkerianus. Classification (NCBI taxonomy): domain Eukaryota; kingdom Metazoa; phylum Chordata; class Mammalia; order Primates; family Lorisidae; genus Loris; species Loris lydekkerianus. Next base: position 12,920 of record CAUYPK010006259.1, read on the forward strand.
AAGAATAATGGAGACTTAGGAATTCAAGTAACTCTTAAAAGGAAGAAAAAAGCTAATAAGTTAAGTGAAATAAAAATAAAATCTTAAAATCAAGAATTTGGGGAATTAACAAAACCAGTGAGAAGAAAAGAACTTAGGTAAATCCTAACACTTCCAAGAAAAAGCTCTAAAGTTGGGGCAGTTTTTTGACTGTGTAAAAGTCAAAGCCTGTGTTCCACCAAAAAAGAGGACTGAAATTAATCACTTATTGCCTTAAACCAAAGACACCAAAATGTTGTACCATTATCGCAAGTAGTAACAGTAACCAAACTAATCGTTTTTAATCCTGATTTTTATTGTCTGGATGGTTCAGGAAGCCTCATAACTTAACATATTAACATGGTCCCAGAATAGAAGCGTTTCTAGTTACTTGGAAAAAAGCAAACAAAAGACCCCTTGGCGAAATATCCCCGTCATCACAAATTTCCAATTATTTTTACAAATCAAGTTTCAAAAACAATGTCCAGGATATCATATGATATGCTGGCACAGGGGAAACAAGAACCCATAAGTGAAAACAAGTAGAAACAACCAAAGATAGAAACATACAAACAAATGCTTGATATACTGCTTTCATCATAAATAAAGTATAAGGCCAATTGGCTAGGCATAGTGGTACATGCCTGTAGTCCTAGCTACTCTAGAGGCTGAGCTGGGAGAATCACCTGAGCCCAGGAGTTCCAGATTGCAGTGAGCTATAATCATACCACTGCATTCCAGCCTGGGTGCCAGAGCAAGACCTTGTCTTAAAAAAAAAAAAATTAATTAAGGCTATAAAATGTACATGTTTATTTTATTAAGTAAAAAAATAAGAGGCCAAGTTTAAATATTTCATTAGGGTATAATAAACTATAAAAAGTAATATAGAAGATTTGAAAAATGACCAAATAGAAAATAAAGAATAGAAAAATATAATAACTTTGAAAACAATTATGAGATTTGTCATTTGAATGGATGTAGTTAATAACTATAATAAACTGGAAGAAAGATCAGAGGAAACTAAATAGTGTATAACAGCATTAAAAGACAAAGGGATGTAAAATATAGAGGAAAGAGGAAGAACTTTGAGGGTGAAATGAGAAATTATAACATCTAAGATATAAGATACAGAGAATGTGGCAGAGAAAATAAATATTTAAATAAATAATAGCTGAGATTTTCTAGAACTGGTAAAAGATACTATACCACAAGTTCAAGAAGCTCCATAAAACTAAAGAAGTATAAATGAAAATAAATCCAAACCTATACACACCTTAGTAAAAATTTAGCAGAAGCAGTAGCAGTAGGAAAAATCTTAAAAGCAGCCATAGGAGAAATAATAGGTCATTTAAAAAGAAGAAACACGTCCTATGTGTCATCAATTCTATAAGCACTAATAAATTTTATAATATATAGTCTTAGTAAGTGCATCTTTAATACACAACTAAATGCTCCCTGTGAGAAAGATCATTTTGTTATGGAATAACTCTAAATAAAAAAAGTTCTTTCTTTGGCTAAGCCAAAGATCTCATCACTCTTGTATCCGATGATATGCTAGTAAATAATACTATGTTTGTATCATTTGTTGATTTCTGAGGTGGAATTATTCTCATGATGGCTGATTTCAAGCAACAAGTGGGATGTTACTGAATGTAGACAGTCACTTTTCATAGGCCAGTGAGAGGGACGACCCATCTCCAGCACACCATTGATTGTATTCCTGATTGTGTCTTTTCTTGTCAAAGTTAAATATCCATAATTTTTGTTATTTCTTCCTTGTATTTGGCTATCTTTGGAATATTTGTTCATTTGATGGTTAGTAATTAAGAGTCTATTATTTGCCAATAAATGTTCTAAGAACTAAGGGAACATCAGTGAACAACAAAAATATCCTCACAGGACCTATGTTATAGTAGAGAGATTGTATAAGGAACTCAAACAATTCAACAGCAATGCTTTTGCCCGTTACTATACCGGGTTGGGGTTTTTTGCTGTTGAATTGAGTTCCTTATATATTATGGGTTTTAACTTTGTTCTTTTTCTCTCAGTCTGTAGGCTGCTTCTTCACTCTGCTGAGTGTTTTCTTCACTGTGTAATAGCATTAGGAAACTATTCTTTTTTTTTTTTTTTTTTTTTTTTTTAGGGAAAATTAAAATTTTATGTATACTGTTCTTACATTAAAATAATATACCCTTCACTAAAAACGTTCTAAGTTACACTTTTTCTTTTTAAATTTTATTTCAGAATATTAAAGGGTACAAATGTGGTTAAATAAATTGCTTTTGTACCATTTGAGTCAAATTTATAAGTGTGCCCATCACCCAGATGGTGTGCATTGTACCCGTTAGGGGTAAATTTACCCTCTTCCCACCTGCTAGATTTCTGATGAGTATAATGTCCATATATGCACATACATATTGATAATTCCAATTAATAGTGAGTACATGTGGTGTTCATTTTTCCATTCTTGTGATATTTCACTTAGAAGAATGAGCTTCAGTTTCATCTGGGTTAATACAGGAGGTATGAGCTCACCCTTTGTTTTAGGGCTAAGTAGTACTCATTAATCCACTCATGAATTGATGGACACTGAAGCTGAGATTTCAATTGCAAATTGTGCTGCTATGAACATTTGAGTGCAGGTGTCTTAACTCCAGTGAGAATGACTTTTATCAAACAGTCCCAAAACAATAGATACTGGCATGGATGTGGAAAGAAAAGAACACTTATACACTGTTGGTGGGGCTGTGAACTAGTACAACCTGGTGGAAAGCAGTATGGAGATATCGCAAAGAACTAAAAGTAGACTTGCCGTTTGATCCAACAATGCCATTACTGGGTATTTATCCAAAGGAAAAAAAGACATCTATGTGTCTGTTTAAATGACAGTAACATGTTCTTTATTACTATAGCTTTATAATATAGTTTGAAGTCAGGTAGTATGATCTGCTTCCTTCTTTTTGCTCAGGATTGCTTGGTTATTTGAGATCTTTTGTGGTTTCAAATGAATTTTTGGATCTTTTCTCTATTTCTGTGAAGAATGTCATGGTGTTTTGATAGAGATTACACTGACTCTGTGAATTGCTTTAGGTAGTATAGTCAGTTTAACAATATTAATTCTTGCAAACCATGAGCACAAGATATTTTTCCATTTATATGTGTCTTTCTTAGTTTCTTTCAACTTTTTATAGTTTTCAGTGTAGAGATCTTTCACCTCCTGAGATAAATTTATCCCAACATATTTTATTTTATTTTTGTACATATTTTAAATGAATTGTTTTCTTGATTTTTTAAAATAGTTCATTAAAATATTAGACATATGGAAAAGTTACTGATTTTTGCATATTGATTTTGTATTCAGCAGCTGTACTGAATTTCTTTATCAGTTATAAGAGATTCATGCATATAAAAGTACATGTATACATATATATAATTCATATATATAAATTATATATAATATATATTAATTATATATATAAATTATATATAATATATATTTAATTTATACATATATGTATATATAAATACATATATATTTCATTTGTATATATTATATATATATACATATATACATATAAATTTTCTATGTATACGATCATGGCATCTGAAAACAGGAACAATTTGACTTTCTTTTTCCCAATTTGTATGCTTTTTACTTCTTTTACTTACCTAATTGCACTGAGTAGAACTTCCAGTCCTATGTTGAATAGAAGCAGTGAAAGTGGGCATTGTTGTTTTCTTCCTGATTTTAGAGGTAAAGTTTTAGACTTTTCTTCACAGAATATGATGTTAACTGTGAGTTTCTCATATATGATCATTATTGTCCTGAGGTATGTAGACAAAATTTGTTGAGAATTTTTATTATAAAGTGATGCTGAATTTTGTCAAATGCTTTTTCTGTGTCTATTGAAATGATCATATGGTTATTGTTATTTTTTCTGCTTAAGTAGAATATTACACTTATTGATGTGCTTATGTTGGTCCATCCTTGTATCCCTGGGATGATCATGGTAGATGATCTTTTTAGTGAGCTATTGAATTTTGTTTGCTAAACTTTGTGTAGGACTTTTATTTCTATGTTTATCAGGGATAATGGCTTTTAGTTTTCTTTTTTTGTAGTGTCTTTGTTTGCTTTATGTATTAGGGTAATCATGGCCTTGTGCAATGAGTTTGTATTCCCTCCTCTTGAATCTTCTGCAATAGTTTGAGAAGAATTGGTATTAGCTCTTCTTTAAATATTTAATTGAATTCCATAGAGATGCAATCATATCCTTGGCCTTTTATGGGAGACTTTTTAGTATTTATTCAAACTTTGTCACTCATTGTTGATCTATTTAGACTTTCTACTTCTTCATAATTTCATCTTGATAGGTTGTCTGTGTCCAGGAATTTATATGTTTCATCTGGGTTATCAAATTTGTTAGCATGTATTTGTTCTTGATAGTATCTTATAATCTTTTGTATTTCTGTTGCATTGTTTGTAAGGTCTATTTTTATCTATTTGAGTATTCTCTCTTATTTTTTCTTAGTCTAGATAAAGTTTTATGAATTTTCTCATTTCAAAATATATCAGTTCTTAGTTTTGTAGATGTTTTGTGTATTATTTAGTCTATACTTCATTTATTTCTGCTTCTAGCTTTATTATTTCCTTCCTTTGGCCAATTTTCAGTTGAGTTTGTTCTTGTCTTTCTAGTTTATTGAGGTGCAATGTGAAGTTGTTTAATTTAAAATCATTCTTCTTTTTAGACATAAGCATTTATTGTTATAAATTTCTCTTTTATAACTGCTTTTTCTGTATCCCATATTTTGATATATTGTGTTTCCATTCTCATTTTTCTCAAGAAAATTTTTAGTGTCAGTTTTTAATTTCTTCATTTACTCATTGCTTTTCATAAGTATTTTGCTTAATTTCCATATATTTATAAAGCTTCTGAAGTTTCTGGTATTATTGATTTTTAATTTTGTACCATTGTGTTCAGAAAAGTTACTTCATCTTGTCTCTATCTTCTTAAATTTTTTAAGGCTTTTCTTATGACCTAATATATGATCTCTACTGGAGAACAATCCATGTGCTTTTGAAGACTATATATTATACAGCTGTTGGATGAAATGTTCTGTAAACGTCAGTTAGATCCATTTAGTCTAGGGGGTATTTTAAGTCCATGTTTCTTTATTGATTTTCAGTCTACATAATCTATACATTGTTGAGATTGGGGTTTTGAAGTCCCTTAGTATTATTGTTATTGTAGTCAGATAGATAAATTTTTAACTCAGTATCCTAAAATACAAACAAACTCTAAAGTCAACAGCAAAACCAACACCTATTCTGGTTTCAAAAACATATTTTATGGATTCAATTTATACAATAAAACCTTCCATCTGCCAAGACACTTAAAGTTCTATTTACATTGCTGCCTAGAAACCACTGTTAGTCATCGTAAATATTGCTATAACCCAATAACTCCCACAAACCACATATTGCAAATAAAAACAAGTGATTCTGGAATACTTTCTAGAGGCAACCTCCTCACTTTGAAATTGTTTGTTTCTTTGTTTGTGAGAAGGAATAGGAGGAGAATAAAATAACCAAAGATGATTTTACAATTAAAATGGAAACATTTTCAGTTAAAGGGAAATGTTCCAATAAATGTTTAGCATTAGATGCTATTTTATACTTAAATAAATTATCTTTCTTTTCACAATCTTCCTTCATTATATCTATTTTTCCCTATAAAATATATAACACACACATGTATTTGTCTGACATTAAATCCATTTAGAGATTTTTTTTAAATAAAAGTCTTATTTCACCTTTATAGTACGGCCTTGTCTAAAATATGAAGTTGAGGTTTTTATATATTAAACATCCGAGGACAAGAACTATTCCTTATACTTAGCACTATGTTTTGAACATAGCCATATATGCTAGCTATCACTGTCAATATCAGATAAGCATGATGAAATAATCATAATAGAATTTTTTTTGTTTAAGTGTATGGTTAAATTGAATATGTATAAAAGGTGGAGTCACTCTATATCCAGAATTTCTGAGAATGAGGGATTCTAATTAATCTATATCCTAGAAGACAGCTAATGACAACAGAATGAATATTTCTACCTCTAACATGATATTGGTTATATCCTTATTGAGAGCTTGTGATGTCCAATGTCTGTGTTAAATATTGAGAATTGAACATAAACAAGACAGGTGTCTGCCTTCAGGAAACTTCAAAGGTATAATGTGACATATGCAACAGCAGAAGCAGCTGTCTATATATTCAACAAATTTACACCAAACATGGAAGCAAAGACAGGCACTGTCTTAGGTTCAAAAGATACTGCAAAGAAAACAGAAGTCTGTGCCTTTAAGGATTGCATGTTGTGCCGGTAAAATTGCCAAAACAATTAGAATACAACTCTTAAGCATTTGGTAGAATAAAGACCCCATCTATACAAGTTGCATTAGGCAGAACATCAATAAGGAAACACAATTTGAGCTTAACTTGAAGGATGAGGTGGGAAAGGTCACTCTAGGCTGAAATGACAGCATGTTCAGAAACAGGAAAGCCTAAAAGTCTGAAATAATTAAGAGTCCAAGAAGCCAGGTGGGATATCTAAGCAATTTGAGCATAGCAGAAGAGTGGTGCTAAATCATGACGAACCTTATATTCCACAAAGAGCAGTGGTTCTCAACCTCCCGCGATCCTTTAATACAGTTCTTCATGTTGTGGTAACTCCCAGCCATAAAATTATTTTCGTTGCTACTTCATAACTGTAATTTTGCTACTGTTATGAATCATAATGTAAATATCTGATATGCAGGATGTATTTTCATTGTTACAAAGGGGTTGCGACCCACAAGTTCAGAACCGCTGATACAGAGGGTCCACACACAGCACCCTTAAGCAGGAAGCCATTGAAAAACTTCAAGCAGAGGCAGATCATTTTCTCAAAAACATCTGTTAAGGAGGCTTTCTAGTCAAGGATAGATAGCAAAAGTACCTAAACAAAAACAGAAGGAATAGGTGAGAGAGGCAAGTTCCTAGCAACCATTGGTATCTATAGGATTTAGTGATTAATTTCATTATTGCAAGATTTACAGCCTGGATAATCAATGGATAAAGTACATATTCAGGGAGGATATAGGGTGGGAAAAATGAAGTAGAAAATCCGAACTTGTTTACTGTATGTTGATTTGGACATATCTTCAAGGAATTCAAGTAGAAATGCTTTAGGTGATAGGCTGGGATTTGAGGTAATTTATGACTAGGTTGGAAATAACAGCATGTAGACAGCAAGTGTGATGCTGCAGTTAAAATCATTGATATGGATGAGGTGACACAGAAAATACATCATGAGATGATACAGCCAAGAGACAAACCCGGGGTGACAGAAATGTTATAATCAATAGCCAAAGGAAGAGAAGCCAAAGAATAAGAAGGAAAGATTAAATCTGTAGAATGAGAATTAGGAAAGTGGTATCAAGGCAAACAAATAATATTCAAGAAAGAAAGAGTGTCAACTGCTTAAAGAATTTCAAGTAAATTAAATGTTAAAATGTACCTAAGTGTTTTTGCAAGACTCCACCCACACCAAGTAGCTAGCAATAGTTATTGATTTAAAATTTATGGGCCATTCATTTAAAATATAACAATTACAAAACAAACATACAAAAAGACTCTATGTTCTGGTATGGAGAAAATATTTATCAGGAGAAGAGAAAAGGACATAAAAGGTATAAAACATGTAACATTTGAACACATAAAACTCCTGTATGACTTGTTACATAACTAAGGTTTTTGAAAATACCATTGAAAACAAATGGAAACAAGTGAACTTAATCATAGATTATATTGATAAGATAATCATTTATAAAACACTTGGTTTTAAGTCACTTTTGAAGATAGCATTTTGATGTTACTATGTTCTTAGAAGGATGCATTTAAGTAACAGGAAGAACTACATATGAAGACAGCTTACACATCCCTCAGACATCATATTATATGATGTAATATCAGCATTGATATTTTATAACAACTTTATTCACAATTGTGCTTAAAAATAACTAGTTTTGTCAATATTCTTAATGAAGAGAGAAAAGAGGTATATTATAAATTTGAAGAGATTAAGTTTTGAAAGATAAACTTTTAAAATATAATTGGAAAGATAAATACAAACTTACGATTTAAAGAACCTAGACCTCCCGTTTGATCCTGCAATCCCAGTATTGAGCATCTATCCAGAAGGAAAACAAAATATTTTATTATAAAGACACTTGCACTAGACTGTTTATCACAGCTCAATTTATAATTGCCAAAACGTGGAAACAGCCTAAATGCCCCTCAACCTAGGAATGTATTGGCAAGTATACCATGGAATACTATTCAGCCTTTTTAAAAAATTGGAGATTTTGCAGCATTTGTATTAACCTGGATGGAGGTGGAATGCATTATTCTTAGTGAAGCATCACAGGAATGGAGAAGTATGAATACTCTGTATTCAACTTTGATATGAGGACAATTAATGGCAATTAATGACATGCTGGGGAATGGGGAAAGGGGAGAACAGACAGAGAAAGAAAGATGGAGGGGATGGGGGAAAGGAAAAGAAAAACAAAAGAAAAGAAAATAGTGACTAATAGTCACATAAGTTGGATTTAATTTTGACCAAAGTACATTATTTGAACAATAATTTTTTAATTCAACTTGTTAATATGTTGTTGAGGATATTGCATCCTCATTTATAAGTGAAATATGTTTGTAATTCCCCTTTATAATAATATAGTTTTTTTCAATTTTAATATAAGGAATATCCAGATGAAAATTAAAAGAAATTTTTGTTAGTGTAATCCTTGCACTCTGGGAGGCCTAGGCAGGTGGATTGCCTGAGCTCACTGTTTCGAGACCAGCCGGAGCGAGAGTGAGACCCCCATCTCTAAAAATAGCCAGGCGTTATGGCAGGCACCAGTAGTCCCAGCTACTTAGGAGGCTGAGGCAAGAGAATCGCTTGAGCCCAATAGTTTGAGGTTACTGTGAGCTATGACACCATGGCACTCTACCAAGGGTGACAAAATGAGACTGTGTCTCACACAAAAAAAGAAATTTTTATTAAATACGATTTTAGCTGTTATTCTCATACAAAAAAGTAATTATGTGAGATGATAGATATGTCGTTAATCTACTTCACTATAGTAACCATTTTACCATTTGTGTGTCTCCCATAGTATCGTGCTAGAAACCTCAAATTATATAATAAAATTTACTTTAAAAAAATAAAAATTAACAAATTGAAAAGAAAAAAAACCTTACGATTTATCCAGCTATAACCACTGAAATGGCCTAGAATTATTTAATATTTCTACTGCCCAGACTGTGGTTGCTAATATAATAATCCACTAAAAGAAATCAGAGCTCTAAAATAGTGGATATTTTTGGAATACTTCAGAAAATTTAAATGTCTGGATATGAGATAAAGAACTTACTGAAATATAAATGTGTCAATCATTGACTAAAAACAATTCATGTTAAGGAACAGTATGATAAGTTCCAACTTACAATCCAACAGATTCTGAAGAATTTCTACTTGAATTTCTCAAAGATATGTCAAAGTCAACATATGAAAAATCCCTTGTTTATTTTCTACCTTGTTCTTCCCACTCTATATCCTCCATGAATATGTTCTCATTTGTATTAAAAATACATATATACAATCATGCATCACTTAACAAGAAAGATGCTTTCTGTGAAATGCCTCTTCAGACAATTTTGTCATTGTGTGAGCATCACAGAACGTACTTACACAAACCTAGATGGTTTAACCTACTCCACACCCAGCCTATAGAGGGTAGTCTATTGCTCCTAGGCAACAAACCTGTACAGCACATTACTAGTACTAAATAATGTAAGAAACTGCAACACAATGGTAAGTATTTGCATATCTAAACACATTTAAACATAGACAAGATATAGTAAAAACATGAGTCCACCAACATATACGTAATCTGTCATTGACAAAACTTACTATGCTGCACATGACTATATGTATACATCTATGTGCAGAGAGAAATTTTGTAGTGGGTATTAATATGTTATTGTCACAGTGTGATGATTATACAAAGTTTTAGTTTTTTTAATTCTGCTTATTTCCATTTATTAAATGTTTATATATTAAATGCTTTGTTTTGTAATTTTAAAAAGACTAAGTAGTAACATTAAAAAAAAAAAAAAACAACTAGCCAATAAGTACATTGATGACCTTGGGTGTGGTAGACAGAAACCAGGCTGAAATAGAGTCAAAAACAAATTGGAGTAGAAGTAGTAAGTATAAGCTACTCAGAATAAGCCCAGTATGTAAGCAAGGAAGGAGAGAGGAAAGTATCTAGAAGAAGACAGCTTGAAGTCTTCAGGCATGTGCCTACACCACGCTTTGCTAGCCTTTCTCTCTCCAGAAATTGCTTCTTACACACACACATCCTGTGACTCACTCAGTCTCCTCCTTCAAGTCTTTGCTCAAATGCTATTTTCCCATTGAGGCCTATTTAAAATCATAACACTCTTCCCATAATCCCCATACACAGATTCCCTTCCCTGATTCCACCTTTTTTCCCCACAAAATTTAATAAATTTCTAGAATTTTATATGATTTTTACTTCTTTATTATATACTATCTACCTGTTTCACTAGTATGCACATTCACTTTCAAAAAATTATTTTTGTTTTTCATACATTGATATACCCTGAGTCCCTACGACAATATATAGCACAAAGTATTACTTGATATATTGTGTTGAATTAAAAGAAGTGTTATATAGGGTGGGAGAGAACTGAGCACATTTGTGGACTGACCTTGACTGTTCTATGCACAGGATGACAGAAGTAGATCCCTTATGAAATTCCTTTTGTATCTTCATAGAGAGAATAATACTTCATGTATAGAAGTAAGCAGATAAAAGCTGTTCAGGGAATCTTACAGAGTTTCAGTGAAAAGTGAAACTGATCATCTTTGCAGTATTTGTCTTTGCCATTTAGCCTTTATTTCTAGTGACACAAAATGCACAGCTAGAACAAACAACTATGCAAAACTTTTGACGGTGCTTTTTCAGTGGAAGAAACTCAATACCTTGGCAATAATACATTTCAGAAATACATGTTGTTTGAGCCAATACTTACTATCACGGAAAAGCAAAGTTCCAGTTAATTCCATTTACTGATATGGTATATTGATTTAACTGTACCTGAACAATGGGAAAGTACTAAAAGTACCACAGACACCCACTTGCAGGAACAGGTTTGTGTAAAGTTTATTTATAATTTTTTACAGTAAAATTCAATAAAGACTTACAGAATGAAGAAAAGAAGAAATTATATGTTAAGTCAAGTTCAGAGTAATAAAACAAATATTTATTAAGGCCGTCAGGGGCCCCCAAATTAAAGTCATAAAGTCATAAAAATATCATATTACTAACCAAGATTAAAACAACAATAGCAACAAAATAAATCTGTCCTGCTTAATCTCTTCTGATGCTTGTTATAGATTTGACAACCAGAGATGTCTTTGAATCTCTATTTATTTATTTATATGCTTTTTGATACAGATATGTATGGCTCTTGAAAGTCCTCAATGCTATTGTTTTGGTTTCGTTCTAGTTTAAATTTTATTTTAATTTTACTGAATTGAATCTTGTCTTTTTGGAGAATGCTTGAAAAAACTTCTAGCAACCACTAGATAATTCTTAATTGGTCAATACAACTATATGCATATTTGTTTTTTGTTCTGTTTTGTTTTTTGGTTAGATCTCCTTATAGGCTATAAAATCATATAAAAAACGGAAACACATGCACACATACACATATATAAACATATATATATTTATATACACATACACATACACATACACACACACACATATATATGGAGGGGTGCTTAACGATAAAACTGAAATAGCTTAATACCTACAGAAATATTTGCATTTGATAAATAGTCCTAAGATCATAAAATTTACTTTAGAATAGACAAGTTATAACATGGGTTAGTTTCAAAATAGAATAAAAATAATTTTGCTTTTCTAATTTAGATGAATATTTTAAGGTCTCAGAGAATAAATACCAAATATCATTTCAAAAGGAGGAAAATGACAGGAAATAAGTTTTACTTACTGGTTGAAACTATATCATACTAAGAAGATCAGGGGAAAAAACTAGTTGGTAAAAAAAATGAAAAAAAAAAAATTAGAGGAAAAGAAAATCCTTTATCTCTTCTGAGATGGGAACATTTTTCTTTCCCTACCCCTGGACATCAGAACTATAGGTTCTTTGAACTTTGGAACCTGGAGTGAAAGTCCAGAGCCAGTGCCTCCCACCCGTCCCACCCCAAGTTCTCAGGCCTTTAGCCTTGTACTAAAAGCTACACTATCAGCTTCCTTTGCCGTGGGACTTTCAGATTTACACTGAGCCATGCTACTGGCTTTTATGGTTCTCCAGTTGCAGACAGATGGCGGATCATGGGATTTCTCTACTTCCATGATCATTTTCTTCTAACTGACTTTCCATTTAAACTATGACTCCATAATTATTTATAATATATCCAGGTAAGATGATAGAGTGGGACTCTCTAGCAATTATCTATCCTTAGAAATATCAATTTAAATAATAATCAATGCATAAAATTACTTTCACAGGAGGCTATAAAAATTAGATGGAAGATCATAGTCTCTAGTTGTAGCACAATAATAAGAAAATATGCATTGAAGAGAGTAAACAGGATAGTTTTGCAACACTCATCCCCCCTACCTCAACACCAGGCATCACAGCATGTAAAAAAATATTGTACACTTGAGAGAAAAAGAGGAAAGTGAGTACAAGTTCTGCCTTGGACCCCAACACAGGGCCTGCCACAGTACTTGGCAAAGCCTGATACCCCATATTCCAGACCAGTACCCATACACTGAACATGTAGACTTGCCCCAGTGCCAGGTGGGACCACACAGCTCCAGGTTTCAGGCTTAGGTAGCAAACTGGCTCTCCATTTCATATGGCCACTGGCTTCATGTCAGTGGACCCAGACTTTGGACAGCCTTCAATAGCAGGTATACCTCAATGGCCCTAAGTGTCTATCCTATTCTAACATTGCATTTTGAGGTTTCTAGCAGAGCTGTACCAGGCCAAAAACTGCAAAAACAACAAAATAAATAAAAATTAAAAAATTTTTAAAAAGAAATGGACATGTATTAATTGCCCAGTAAAAAATTCAAAATAGTTATTTTAGGTAAGCTCAGAGAACTTCAGAAAAATGTAGAAACACAATTTAATGGAATGAGGAAAACAGCATGACTAAAATGAGACAGTGTTTACAAGTTGAAATAATAAACACACACACAGAAATTCTAGAGCTGAAAAACACAATTAAGAAAAAATGAAATAAAGTGCATCAACAGCAGAATGTATCAGGCAGGAAAAAGACTCTGTAAACTCAAAAACCGATTATTTAAAAACATATAGTCAGAAGAAAAAAAGAAATATGAATAAAATAAATGAATAGAGTATATAAGATTTATGGAATGACATCAAAAGAGCATCAAATGTTTATGTGCTAGAGTTTAAGAGGGAGAAGAGAAAAATAAAGAAGCGAAAATAATTTTAAATATTTTAAAGAAATATTAGCAGAAAACATTTCAACTCTTTGAAAAGATGTAAATTTCTAGGTACAAGAAGGTCAATGGTCTTGAAAAAGATTCAATCCAAATACATAACCTCAATACATATGATACAATTATGAAAAATCTATGAAAATAACGGATTTTGAAAGTAGCAAGAGAAAAAGCATCAAATAACATATAAGGAAGTTTCCATACAGTTAGTGGGAGACTTTTCATCTGAAACCTTACAGCCCAGGACAGAGTGTAATGATTTATACAAAATGTTAAAGGAAAACAACAAACAACAATAGGAGCAACAACAACAACAACAACAAAAAACCCTCACCAGCCAAAAATACTGTATCCGATCTGTCCTTCAGAGATCAAGGAGAGATGAAGCGTTTAACACATGAAAAAAGCTGAGGGTTTTTTCATCACAACCAGACCTGTCCTACAAGAAATGAGTAACACAAAAGCATTTGAAAGCATAAGACTCACTGGTAAAAGCACACAATCAAATTCAGAATACTCTAATATGGTAATAATGATTTGTACATTATTTATATATTTAGTATGAATGTTAACATAGAAAACTATTAAAATAATAATAGGTATAATAATTTGTTAACATATAAGCAATGTGAAAAGATATAAATTGCAACATAAAACATTCAAAATATATAGAGAGAAAGGGAGTAAAAGAATAGAGGATTTTCATTTTCACTTTTTTTTTTTTGCTGGGGCTGGGTTTGAACCCGCCATCTCCAGTATATGGGGCCAGTGCCCTACACCTTTGCACCACAGGCACTGCCCAAAAGTTTAGAGGATTTTTTGTGACAAGAGTTAAGTTGTCATACATTTAAAATAATATTTTATAACTAGAAGAGGATTTTTTGTAAGCCTCATGGAAACCACATAATAGCAGGTACCACACAATCCCTCCCCCCATCAAAAAAAGAAAAAAAGCAAGGAATCAAAACATACCACTAGATAAAATGACTTAACCACAAGGAAGACAGCAAGAAAGGAAGAAAGATCTAGAAAACAACTAGAAAACAATGAACAAAATGGCAATAATATATCCTTACCTATTAATAATTAACTTGAATGTAAACCAGTTAACTTCTTCAATAAAAAGACAGAGGGGACGAATGCATAAAAAGCAAGACCTAACTATGTGTTGTCTAAAGAGACTCATTTTACTTTAGGTACATCTATAGACTGAAAATAAATGGATGGAAAAGATATTCCACTCAAATGGAAGCCAAAATATAGCAGAAGTAGCTATACTTAAATCAGATAACATATGTTATAATTTGTTATAATTAAAAAATCTATAAAAAGAGACAAAAGTGCATATATCATAATAAAGGAGTCTTTTAGCAAGAGAATATAACAAATGTAAACATATATGCACCCAAGATCAGAGCACCTAAATATGTAAAGCAAATATTAATGGATCTGAAAGGAAAGATTACAGTATAGTAATAGCAGGAAACTTCAACACCCTGATTTCAACAATAAACAGATCATCCAGACAGAAAATCAATAAGGAAATGTTGGACTTAATGTACACTCTAAATCAAATGGACCTAATAGACATATACAGAACAGTCTATGCAACAGCGGAGAATACACAACCTTTTCCACTGCACATATCCAGGATAAATCATATGCTCGGCCAGAAAACAAGTCTTAACAAATTTAAAAGGTTGAAAGTATATCAAGAATCCTTTCCGATCACAGGGGTCTAAAAGTAGAAATCAATAACAGGAGAAACTTTGGAAAATTTAATAATTTTAATATTAATTTAATAATGAAATTTAATAATGAAATTAAGCAACATGTTCTGAAGAACCAATGAGTAACTGAAGAAATTAAAAGGGAAATTAAAAAATTTCTTGAGACAAATGAAAATAGAAACACAACATACCAAAAACTGATAGGATAAAGCAAAAGTAGTTCTCAGAGGCATGGTTATAGCAATAAATATTTACATCAAAAGAAGAAAGATCTCAAGTGAATACCTTAACATTGTCCCTCAAGAAACTAGAAAAACAAGAGAGAGTTAATAGAAGGAAGAAAATTATAAAGACTAGAAGAAAGATAAATAAAATAGAGATTAAAAACAACAGAAAAATGAGCAAACTAAGTATCTGTTTTATTTTATTTATTTATTTTTGCAGTTTTTGGCTGGGGCTGGGTTTGAACCCACCACCTCTGGTATATGGAGCTGGTGTGCTACTCTTTTGAGCCACAGACACCACCCAAAACTCTGTTTTAAATAACAAAAAAAGATACAGTTTTAGCTGAACCAATATGAAAAAGGAAGACATTAAAACTGATGCAATAGAAATATAAAGGATCTTAAGAGAATATTATGAACAATTATACGCAGACAAATTGAATGGCCTAGAAGAAACGGATAAATTCCTTGATGCAAGAACCTATCAAGAAGTAAAAAATCTTAACAGATCTGTAAGAAGGAAGGATAATGAATTAGTGCTAAAAAAGTTCCCCATCAAAGAATAGTCCATGTCCTGATAGCATCAATACAAAATTCTATCAAATTTTTAAAAAACTAATACCAATTCTTTTTAAACTGTTGCAGAAAACTAGGAACAGAATACGTCCATACTTATTTTATAAGGCCAACACCACCCTGATACCAAATCTAGGCAAAGAGAATACAAAAAAAGAAAACTACAGGCCTATATATCTGATGAACATGAACATAGATGAAAAATGTTCAGGAAAATATTAGCAAATCAAAACCACATTATAAATATCATTCACCATGATCTACAAGGATTTATCCCAGAGGAGCTAGAATGAATCAATGTACATCAATGAATAAATGTATATTAATACATCACATTAACAAAATGATAGAAAGAACCATATGATCATTTTATTAGATGTGAAAAATCTAATGTTAAAATTAGATTTAAATGTTAAAATTCTTTTAACAGCTTATGTAGAGTAGGAATGTATAGTAAGACAATAAGGGTCATGTATGACAAACCCACAGCTAACATACTCAAAGGGGAAAAGTTAAAAGCTTCTTTTCTAAATTTAAAGGATCATAAGGATGCCCACTCTCACCATTTCTACTTAACATAGAATAGTACTGGAATGTCCTATCTAGGTATAGTAGGCAAAAGAAATAAATTAAAAGCATCCAAATTGGAAGGAAAGAAGTTAAATTGCCCCTGTTTTCAGGGAACATTGTCGTACATATAGAAAACCTTGAAGAATCCACCAAAAAGTCTGTCACAAGAAGTGAACTCAAAAAAGTTACAGGATATAAAATCAACACACAAAAATCAGTATCATTTTTATATGCTAACAGTGAACTATCTTTAAAAAGTCAAAAAATCAATCCTACTTACAATAGCTACAAAAGAAATAAAATATTCAGGATTAAATTTGACTGAGGAGGTGATAGATCTCTACACTGAAAAGTACAAAACATTGATGTAACAAATTGAGGAAAACACAAAAAAATGAAAAGATATGTCACTTTTGTGGATTGGAAGAATCAATATTGCTAAAATATCTACCAAAAGCAATCTATAGGTTCAAAGCATCCCTATCAAATCACCAAAGACATTCTTTACAAAAAAAAAAAAAAAAACAAAAAAAAAACCAAAATTTGTATGGAACCACAAATGACCCCAGTAGCCAAAGCAATCTTAAACAAAAAGAACAAAGCTAGAGGAATCCTATCATTTGATCACAAAATGCACAACTAAGCTATAGCAACTGTAACACATAGTGATACTGACGTACAGAACATGTACCATTGAAACAGCACGGAGAGACCAGACAGAAGTCCACACATTTAAAACCAACTAATTTCGACAAAGAAGCCAGGAAAATATAATGGGGAAGGACAGTCTCTTTAATAAACTGAGCTGGGAGAAATGGATATCCATGTGCAGAAGAATGAAATTAGATCCTTATCTCAGACATGCACAAAATCAACTCAAAATAGATTAAAGATTTAAATGCAAAACCTAAAATTATGAAACCACTAGAAGGAAACACAGAGGTAATGTTCCATGACATTTTTCTGGACAATGACATTTTGAATATGACTCCTAAAGCACAAGTACTCAAAGCAAAAATAGACAAATGAGATTATATCAAGGTAGAAATCTGCAGAGCAAAGGAAACTATCAGCAGAGTGAAAAGATGACCTACAAAATGGAGGAAAACATTTGCTAATAATAAATCTGTTAAGGGTTAATATACAAAATATGTAACAAACTCAATTCAATAACAAGAAAACAATGAAATGAAAAATTTGGTAAAGGATCTGAGCAGACATTTATCAAAAGAGGGCATACAAATAGCTAATAGGCATATGAAAAATGTTCAACATCACTAATCATTAGAGAAATGCAAGTTAAGACCACAATGAGACATGCCTCATGCTATTAGAATGGCTGTTATAAAAAAAGATTAGCCCACATCACAAAATCCCAAAACTACAGATGTTGGTGTGGATGTGGAAAGAAGGGAACACTTCTACACTACTGGTGGATGCAAGCTAATATGTCCTTTTTGGAAAGAAGTTTGCAGAATATTCAAGGAAGTAAAAGTAGACCTGTCATTCAATCCTGCCATTCCTCTACTAGGTATATACTCAGATGATCAAAATTATTTTACAACAAAGATATTTACACCAGAATGTTTATTGCAGCCCAGTTGGTAATTGCCAAGTCATGGAAGCAGCCCAAGTGCCCATCAACCCATGAATGGATTTAAAAAAAAAAAAATTTTTTTTAAAGTAATGCCTACACTAGTGATAGTGAATTTTGTTTTTAAGCACATTGTATTTCTATATAAATATAAATTTTTTAAACTTAAAAATTCTAAACTTATTTTCAGAGGAAAAAACTGATCCTTTCAGTCCTATTGTCAATGTCAAGATGGCAGCTTCCTGTTTGACAGTTACCCTCAATGCTTAATTTAACTGTATTTACCATCTACTAAGTGTTTCGGGGTTTGAAGTTTATTACAACATGTATACCGCACAATATTCCCTTTTTAAAGAGGTACAAATAGAAGTTAAATAACTTATCCAAAGTCATCCAACAAGTCAGTGAAGAAGTTGAGATTATAAGTAAAACTTCAGCAGCTAGACTAACTACTTCACTCTTTCCCAAATCCAAAAAGCGAGGGAAAAAAGTCAAATGATATACTTTCAATAACTTCTAACAGGATACCCTAAACCCAGTAGCATATGTATTACCATAAGCATTCATTTAAAAGATTCACCTCCAAAAAAATTTACTTTGAGTGAATTTACTAGTTCCTGTAATCAAGCAAAAATACTGTACTGGATCTGGATATATCAAATCCTAGGGAAAATTCACTCTTAAATATGTACAATTTATTTTCACACTAACTGTAACATGTACAAATTAATCTTTTATCACGTTAGCCATTCGAAGGTTCTGTGGAGTACATTAATTTCCTCTCTCTTCCAAGGAATCATGTCAAACACCACAATCTTAAAAATAAGCAGTTCTCTGTGAGAACATAGTTATGTAGCAAATGAAAAAAGTGCTAATAAACTACTGCTTTTAAAGAGACATTTTAAAAGGATGATTACATGCTTCACAGAATTACTGTTAAGTCGTCCGCCAAGAAAGATGGTTCCTTTAAAGTAGCTTTTAAGGCCTATCTCTCCCTATTTGGGACACAGTCTGACTTCTTGGACAAGATTAATCTGGGCACGCTCACACAGAACCCTTCTGAACCAGCTTAGTTCATTGAAAACATCATTTCAACCTCCCAACTCTAGTACTAAGCTGTTCTCACACTACAAGGGACAAGATGACCCCTTAACAATCTTTCAGGAGAAGGTTCCCTAGCCACAGAGAGCGACAGTCGTCCTCCCATGGATGTTTTTGAAACAGAAAGCGTTCTAACACCAGAAGAGGCTCCTTACAAGCATCACTGCGGCAGCAGGTGAGTAGCCCTGCGTGCTGAGCAGGTTCTGTCTGACCTCGTCTCGGTCCTCTGCTTCCCAGGCCAGGTTCCGCCTTGCAGATCTTTTAAAGCAGCCTTGAGGTCCAGTTCTCTAACCCAGGCCGAGACTCCCAACCCTCCAGGAAGGCGAGGCGATCTAAGTAGACAAGACATCCACCCCACCTCTTCCGGGGACTTGCAGGCCGGGTCCTTGGCCGGGTCAGAACCTGACGGACCCCACATAGGGCAGGCAGCTGGCTTCTTCTGGGGCCTCCCCAGACGGAACCCCGCACACAATGATCCCTTTCTGCAGCACCCACTGCTTAGAAACGCCACCACTACCACCCTCCTCACTCTTGAACCCCTTTCCTCAGGAGTACCCCAGTGGAGTTACGGGCCCACTCAAAAGTAAGGGCGACGGCCACCCTATGGGTCACCCTAGCTCCGCTGTCACCGCCCCGCTCCTGGCCTCTGCCCACGGCGCTGGCAGGCCCCGTGAAGCACCTTGCAGACCCCCTTGTAGATACAGAAGTAGAGCTCCCGGCCCACATTGAAGCAAAGGCGGTTGCCCGACCCATGAATGGATTAACAAATTGTGGTATAGGTATACTGTGGAATACTATGCTAAAGATGGAGACTTGGCTCGGCGCTTGTAGCTCAAGCAGCTAAGGCACCAGCCACATACACCAGAGGTAGCGGGTTCGAATCCAGACCAGGCCTGCCAAACAAGGACAACTACAACTAAAAAATATCCGGGCATTGTGGTGGGCACCTGTGGTACCAGCTACTTGGGAGGCTGAGGGAAGAGAATCACTTAAGCCCAGGATTTGGAGGTTGCTGTGAGCTGTGATGCCATCACACTTGTACCCAGGGCAACAGCTTGATGCTCTGTCTCAAAAATAAAATAAAAATAAAGATGGAGATTTTACACCTTTGATGTTTACCTGGATGGAGCTGGAACATATTCTTCTTAGTAAAGTACCTCAAGAATGGAAGAAAAAGTATCCAATGTACTCAATACTACTATGAAACCAATATGTAATCACCTACACATTCATATGAATGATGAAACACAACTATAGTCCAGAAAGAAGGAGGGAAGAGGAGGGAGAGAGAAGTGGGGGTGGGGGGAATGGAGGGAGGGTATTTGGTGGGACCTCACCTAATATGTACAATGCGATGGTACATTTCAAAACTATTAAGAGTATAAATGTCTTACCACAACAAATAGATGAAGTGATGGTTATGTTAAACAGTTTGATGTAAGCTTTCCACATTGTCTTTCAAATCAGCACATTGTAGCCCATAAATGTATTAATGTGCACAGTTATTATTTAACAAAAAAGGTGAAGATGTGGAGAAAGAAGAAGACTTGCACACCGCTGGTAGGAATGTATTAATAAATTAGCACAGCCATTATGGAGAATGGCATTTAAAAAAGAACTATGATATGATCCAGAAATCCCACTACTGGGTATATGAAATCAGTATGTCAAAAAGATGTCTGCACTCCCACATTTACTGCAGCGTTATTCACAATAACCAATATACGGAATCAACCTAAGTGTCCACCAATGGAAGAATG
The DNA here is from genome assembly GCA_963574355.1 of Loris lydekkerianus. NCBI lineage: Eukaryota > Metazoa > Chordata > Mammalia > Primates > Lorisidae > Loris > Loris lydekkerianus. The sequence goes on from CAUYPK010006259.1 coordinate 34,138, forward strand.
GAAAAAGAAAATGTGTTATACATCTGATATCCAGTTCTTGGAGGATGCTGGAAACAATGTCGAAGTAAATGAGTCTTTGTTCCAAGAAATGGATAACTTGGAGCTGGAGGATAATGAAGATGACCCAGAATGCAATCCTGCTGACCCAGGGAGTGACTCAACAGACTAACGGGACTGTCCCCATCTGCAGAGAGGTTTGATCACCACAGCATCTGTGGCTATGCTCAGAGGGTTTTGATTTTTCTTTTCTTTTTTTCTAAGAAAAAACAATTTTCAGGAGAATACCAGAATGTCTTCTGCTAGCCTTCATCATTGAACTTAATGAATTAACATTAACACTAAAAAAAAAAAAAAAAAAAAAAAAAAAAAAAAAACTACCCTGTGGCTACCATGGTTTGGAGTTGTGGTAGGGCGAAAGGGATGGGAAGGAGATTGGCAAAACGTTGATCAGAGGACACAAACTTTCACTTAGACAGAAGAAAGGGGCTCAAGAGATCTATTAAATAGTTAATAACAATATAACGTGGTCCTGAAAAATGCTGAAAAGTATTCTCGCTACAAAAATGATGACTATGTGAGGTAATATGTTAATTAGCTAGATTAACCATTTCACAATATGTAGATTTTTAAATATTCAATTTTATCTGTTAACATAGATAATTAATTGAAAACATTAAATGAGAAAGATATAATTGGGAACTTTTTAGTTAATCTTTAGGGAGAATTTTAACATAGAAAAAGAAACAAAGAACCCAAAGCATACAGCTAACATTTAATACGGCATGTTACTTAAGAAATACCCACGTACATGACACGGCTCCATAGTTTGAAAAAAATCACTAACATACCAAACACAATGGTTTAGTGTATTTTGGTTTCTTAAACATTTTAATTTTTGTGTTCTTCTCATTGAAGTATATATTTAACAGCCAGATAATACATTAAATTCTTTTGAAAGCATGCTATTAGTAGTTCCAGACTTTTATGATGTCAGTTAATTAACAAAGTATTAGCATAGAGCAATGACTGATACCTTAGGTGCTCAGGGACATACAAGCTCTTTTTAGATCACTATTTATTTACTTTATTATTGTTGCAATACACATAATCATTCCATATAACATATGAATTAATGGTTCTACTAAGAGTATAATCACAGTCCAATGCAATGACAAATATGCGGAAATAAACCCAGCTCACCTGAAGAAAAAGTAGATTGGATTAATTTTCTAATCTTACAATAATGAGATTTAAATAAGGCAGCCCTCCATATTAGAAAAAATTCCAAATCTATGTTAAATGTTAGAATTTTGACACACTTACCAGACCTTAGACATATCAATGTTAATCAGTAGTTGTTATTGTAACATTCCTGGATGTTAATACAATTTTGCTCCGAGCACTCATTCTCTGCAATAACAGCAAGACAAGACTTGTATGTCTAATAATTGAGTAGAATCTGTCACTTCAAAGGCATTCTGTTGACTACAGAGAATTCCAGGATGAATAAGATAGTCACTGCTACCCAAGAGCTCATAAGACAAACTCAACATCTTATATAGTTACTGGATCATAGCAGGTAATCTATCTAATGGTTTAAGGAAAACACATCGACATTTTATTCAGAGAATCTGCATAAAGAAAATGATTATAAGTATACTCTCTCCTAATTAATCTTATATAAAGTCGGTAGTTAACAGCACAGTCTCTTCAAAATCTAGTACAGTCATGCATCATATAACAAAGGGCCACGCACAGCGCAGTAGTCCCCTAAGAATATATTATAATAGAGAGTTGAAAAATTCCTATCACCTAGTGATGTTGTACCCATCATAACACCATGGCACAACTCATTACTCATGTGCTTGTGGTGAATCTGATGTAAACAAATATACTGTGCTTCCAGTCATGTAAAAGTGTAGAACACATAGTTAGGTACAGTACCTAATACTTGATTATAAACAACTGTGTTACTACTTTGTGTACTTACTATATTATACTTTTTATCATTTTTAGATTGTACTCCATCTGTTTATATTTAAAAAATTAACTCTAAAACAGCCTCAGGCAGATTTTAGGAGGTATTCCAGAAGGTATTGTTATCACAGGAGATGACAGCTACATAGGTATTATTGTCCCTAAACACCTTCCAGTAGAACAAAATGTGAAGATTGAAGTCAGTGATGTTGATGACTTTGACTCTGTATAGACTAGAATGATGTATTTGTGCCTTAGTTTTTAACAACAACAACACAAAATAATAAGTTAAAAAAATGAAATACAAAAAATACTTATAGAATAAGGATATAAAGAAATAAAATATTTTCTATAACTCTATAATGTGTTTGTATTTTAAGAAATTACCAAAAAAAAGAGTCAAAAGTTAAAAACATTAAAAGGTTATAAAGTAAAAATATTTACAGTAAGCTAAGGTAAATTTATTATTTTTCAGAATATATCAAGTGATGTATGACTGTATATAAAAGAAACTGCTGACTGCCAACACTACATTGACATATGAAAGGATTGAATAATGCAAACTACATAAAAGCTACAGCTGTCTATAAAGTAGACTTCACCACTACACAATATATCCAAACTTACAAAATAATAATAAAAAAATTATCTCTTAGATACACCAGAAGTACACACGTGAGTGTCATAGGAAACATTATAAAACGAGCCACCAGACATATAGTGGATTCTGATTGTTTAGGGTCATATATGTATAATTTTAGAGCGGAAATTAAAGAAATGAAAGAAATTAAGAGAGTAAAAGAAAAAAACAATAAAAATTGAATTTTTTGGTTCCATCTCTGTCCACTTCTGCAAAACCTAATTTTATCAATTAATGTATAAATATGCTCAACATTCTCATTATTTAAAATGAAAATTTCCATTGTGTCATACGTGCCTTTCAAACTTCTTTTCTCATTACCAAACACCTTTTAAAAGTTGTCCCCTCTCACTTTATTTCCTCCTTCTCTCACCGTCCACAAACTATAATATTGTTTCTATCTAAACCTGCGGTTCTCACCTGTGGGTGGAGATCCCTTTGTAACAATGAAAATACATCCCAGCCTTAGGAAGGCTGAGAACCACTGATCTAAACTGTTCTCAACATCAAGCCAGTATCTGCTCTACCAAATTCAGTCGACACACTGAATCAGTCTTCACCTTGCTCAATCTCTGTGTGATATCTGGAAATACTACTTGTTCTATTTTTAAATTCTATCCTCTGTTGCCATCTGGGACGCGGCCTTCTAACTTTCCCACTGTGCTGCCCAACATGTATTTGTCAGTTCTGTTGATGGTCACCCCGTTCTCCATCACCTCCTTAGCGCTCCTGTCTCAGGCTCCCTCCAGCATTAGTTCTCTCTTCTAATGTGCAGGTTTAGTAATTTCATTCATTTCCATGGTTCTGGCCATCACTGATATGTTGACATACATCTCTGCAAAGTTCCTCTGATATTCTGACATGGCTATTTTGATTCAGCCCTTAAAATAAATTGTTTTTATTTTCACTCATACAATGTTCAAAACTGACATCCTATCCTTGGGCTTCATTCCATGAAATTAAGTATGTTTTATTGTTGAACTCTAGTAAATCTTCCAGAAACAAATACTTTACATTATGCTTTCAACAGTTAACAGTTTTAGAAAACAACAGAATTTCCTATTCTTTTTATGAAGCTAGCAAAACGTCACAAAACTAGCCCAATTTCAGTTAAACATAATATGTAAAAAAAAATTGATTATGAATAATCACACAATTCTATGTTTTATATTAGCAACTTGAATTTAGCATTATGTTAAATGTATGGTTTATTCAGAAATGCAACAAGAAAAAACCTGACTACATGACTATCTAAATATAAATAGATGCTCAGTAATCACATGATATAATTAAAAATTCATTTCCAAGCTCTGGCTTAAAAATCAAACAGATCTGATTTAGAATTGCAGATCCTCTTTGTTACAGTAGTTCTTTCACTTTACAGATTAACCTTTTTTTGTACCTTCATTTAACTATAAAAATGGGTCTAGACTACTTTAAACACTTGACTTAAGTAGCATATCATTTTTTTCTTTTCATAATTTTTTTATTTCAAAGTATTAAGGTGGCAAAAATGTTTTTATTACACGAATAGCTCTTACAATGCTTCAGTTAGGGCAATACATGTGTCCATGAGGTCTTTGCCTCATCTCTCCTCTTTCCAATTTTTTTTTTTTTTTTTGCAGTTTTTGGCCAGTGCTGGGTTTGAACCTGCCACCTCTGGCATATGGGGCTGGTGCCCTACTCCTTTGAGCCACAGGTACCGCCCTATTTTTGCTTCTTTTTGTGTCCATTTGTGCCCATCAATTAGTTGCAATTTATTAGACAGTACACGTGGTATTTGTTTTTGCCTTCTCGAGATACTTCACTTAGGATAACGGTTTCTAGTTTCATCCAAATTACTTTAAAAGACATTAAGTCATTTCTTTTTATGGCTGAATGATTCTCCATGGTATATGTACCACAGTTTGTTAATCTACTCACGAACTAACAGGCACTTGGGTTGATTCCACATCTTTGCTATTGTGAATTATGCTGCTATAAATATTTGAGTGCAGATATCTTTTTGATAAAATGATTTCTTTTCCTTTGGGTAGATACTCAGTAGTGGTATTGTTGAATTAAATGGTAGATCTAGTTATAGTTTTTAAGAATACTCCAACTGTTCTCCATAGAGGTTGTACTAATTTATAGTTACACCAAGAGTTTATAAGTGTTCCTTTTTTCTGCAGCCATGACACTATTATTTTTGAACTTTTTAAATAATAGCCATTTTTACAGGGTAAGGTGGTATCTCAGGGTTTTAATTTGCATTTCCACGATAATTTGCAACATTAACCTTTTTTTCATATACAATGGACCCCTGTAAGTTGACCACACAAGGAAATGAATCAAACTGGTCAACATACAGAGGTGGTCAACATAAGACACTAGGCTTACTGTACTGATACATACATGTGGCGCATATCCACTCCATGAAAATTAGGTCAACTTAAAGAAGGGGGTAATATAGGTAGGTGGTCAACTATGGAGGTTCTACTGTATTTGTTAATAATTTGTTGATCTTTTGAAAAAATTCTGTTCATGTCTTTTGCCCACTTTTTAATGTGGCTGTTTTTTTTTTTTTTTTTTTTTTTTTTCTTGCCAATTTGTTTGAGCTTTTTGTAGATTCTAGATTTTAGCCCTTTACTGGATATAAAGTTTGCGAATATTTTCTTTCATTCTGTTGGTTGTCTATGTGTTCTGTTGATTATTTTCTTTACTGTGGAGAAGCCATATGCTTATCTCAATAGGTGCAAAAAAAGCATTCAACAAAATCCAACACTCTTTCTTGATAAAATCCCTAAACAAGCTAGACACAGAAGGAACATATCTCAACATTATAAAAGCCATAAATGACAAACCACATTCAATATCATACTAAATCGGGAAAAGATGAAGGCATTCCTCCTAAGAATTGGAACAAAGAAAGGGTGTCCACTGTCACCACTTCCATTTAGCATAGTACTATAGGTCCTAGGCAGAGCAATCAGATAAGAAAGAAAGAAAGAAAGAAAGAAAGAAAGAAAGAAAGAAAGAAAGAAAGAAAGAAAGAAAGAGAGAGAGAGAGAGAGAAAGAAAGGGGGAGTATCAAATTTGGGAAAGAGGAGGTCAAATTACTGCTTTTCACTGATGATATGATCTAGAAAAGCTCAAAGATTCAACCAACCGTCTCCTAAAATTGATAAATACAGCAAATCTCAAGTTACAAAATCAATGTACTCAAAACAGTAGCATTTATATACACCAGGAACAGTGAAGCTGAGAGTCAAAGACTGCATACTATTCACAATAGTTGTAAAGAAAATAAAATACTGAGGAATATGCTTAACCAAGGAGATAAAATAGCTCTATAATCAGAACTATGAAATGCTGGTACATGGGTCATTAAGGAAGTTTGCTGAAATATAGAAAAATCAAGAAACCAAAAATCTGCATAAATGGAAACACATGAAACCCTCCTAGGAACATTGCTAAGCCAAGCAAGTTGAAACTTGCAGGGGTGAATCAGGAAGGATGAAGTCGACTATGTTTTTTGGAAGTGAAATAACAGACCATAACACAGTTGGTCTCAAAGTTTTTGTAGTTACCCATGTAAAAGAAATTGCAGATGACACAAACAAATGGAAAAACATATCATATTCATAGATCAATAGAATCAATATTTGTAGCAGCCCATGTAGCCTACGGCTAGGAGGAGAGTTATAAGTTATACCTGGTATAGCTCAATAATGGAACATCTTGGTGAAAAGGGCATGGAGAGGGATTTAGCTCTCTGAACAAGCATGAGAGCTCTTGAGATGAGAGCATTGGCAGATGAGAGCAGTGGTGAACTGGCAGCCTCTACACCTGTGGTGTTGAAAGGCACGAGATCAGCCTTATATTAGGCTGGAGGAGAAGGCAGTAGGGAGCATGCGCATTCTATCACAGACCTGCTTGCTCTGATTCAGTCTCCTCTCCTGCCTGCAGAAGGCCAGTGCGGCTTCTCTGCTGAAGATTACCAAGCTCTACTAAAGACTAAGATCTATCTATTCTAAGACTGCTTTACTCTCTCTAAGACTCTCTCCTGCTAAAGTAGATAGCCCTCAGGCACTTAAGAGCAATTGTTGCTGAGCAAGGTAGTTTAGCGGTCACATCCGGAACCTAGTTAAGCCAGGCCTGAGACCTGGCCAGTCCGGGGCCCTGACAAATATTGAATATTGGTAAAGGTCCATACTGCCCAAAGAGATTTACAAATTCACTACAATCTGTATCAAAATGCCAACTTCATATTTCACAGATCTAGAAAAAATAATTCTATGCTTCATTTAGACCCCCTCTCCCAAATTGCCCAAACAGCCAAAGCAGTCATAAGCAACACGAACAAATCTGGAGCTTTACACATTACCAGACTTTAGATTATACCACAAGAATATAATAGCCACAATAATATGGGATTGGTACAAAAATAGAGACATATAACAAAGGAAAAGAATAGAGAACCTAGATGTAAAATCATCTACATAAAACCAAATAATCTCTGACAAAGCAGACAACATATGCTGAGAAAAATAAGCCCTATTCGATTAATGGTACTGGGAAAATTGAATAGCCACATGCAGAAGAATGAAACAGGACTCATCGCTTGCAAAAATTAATTCAAGATAGATGAAAAATTTAAATTTAAATAAGACATAACACCATAAAAAGTCTAGAAGAAATGAAGGAAAAACTCTTCTAGATATTAACCTTAGCAAAGAATTTATGATTTATGATATTAACCTTAGTAAAGAATTTATGATAAAGACAATTATAGCAACAACAAAAATAAATCAATGGGATTTGTTCAATTAAAAAGTTTCTATTCATTGCATTCTTCATTCTTGAAATTAGACATGCCACATCTAGTTTTTCCCACTAGACTGAAATCACTACAAAGACAAGCATTGCTATCCACAATGCCAAACTTAACATGTGTGAATGTCCATGAGCAGTCACTGAATTTGGGTGACCCAAGGTAAATTGAAAATAAGCAACCCTTTTTCCAAAAATAATTAAGAATTTCAAGACAGTGACAGTAGGGTATATGACCAAGAACATGCCTGTCTAAGTACAAGCCCCAGTGTAACTACACAGACGTGTAGCTCTCATGCTCCTAAAGCTCACTCTGTGTGTGTGTGTATATGAGAGTGTATTGAAATATGTTAAATATTATGTCTGGAGATTTAAGCTACAGGAATTCAGAAATTATCCATAACAACACATGGAATTCAGATCACAGACTACAAAGAGTAGTCATAAGTTGAGTAAAATAATTCAGACAATTAAGAAAAAAATTTTAGGTTAAAAATAATTGACTATTTTGACTGAAGATTATAAAACATGAAGACATTGTTTATCCTTTAACAATTTTCTCTTTAATTTGACATCATATGTTGATCATTCTGAGAATGCTGTCTTTATTTTAATATTTTGATTATAAGTCATAGAATTTATATACTATTTTTTCACCATGTTGGCTATTCTGCACAGTTCATTGAGTCTATGAGCAAACAAAATAGTAACCATTCTATTTCTTTAATCATGAAACATTAGCATTTTAAAAATTATAAAACAATCTTCCTTGTCCATCTGTCTCATAAAAATAGTATTCAGCTTATCAAAATGCCAACAGGTAACTTAAAGCTTCATTTTGCATTTTTTTTCAAAATGTTTAGAAAAATAATAGCTCAATGTATTTAAAACATGCCCATTTTCAAATAATCATAAAGACTCAAAATGCTTTAATTTGAGGACATAATCCAGTGATAAATCTATATCTCCTCTTCCAGAACTCTAAATAATTTCCCTTGTTGCTCCCCCAAATTTCAGGTATGCACAAGCCCTTATTCTGCCAGGCTTTGTGGAGATTGTAACAGAAAGGAAGATGGATTTCCTCTTGTGTAAGTTATTGACGAATGCTCTTTTATTTTGTTCCTGAAAAGTAAAAAAAAAAAGAAAAAGAAAAAGAAAGCTGCAGACCATGAGCAGTTACATAACTCCAAGTTGCTATTGGGGACTTTAAATAAATAAATCTCCCAGCTAGGTGTATTTAGTTATAGAATTCATTTTTAAAGCCATTCCAGTCTCACATCTCTTCCCTCCCCACCTAGGTTTTCCTCAAATGGAAATACTTGTTTTTTTCCACTTTTCTGCCCCCTGTTTCATGTGTTCTTCTCATTGTCTTCCTCTTCTATTTCCCTTCTGCCTTCACACACTTTCTCCTTCACATGTATTCCTTCATGCATTCTCATTCACTTGTTCTCTTTTACTCTGAACAATACTTAACTGAACTCAGCCATGAGCTAGAGAGTTCTAAGTGGAAGTAAGCTCGCCTGGAAGGAAAAGGATGGAGCATAGGAATGAGGGGCAATAGTCAGAGAGAGCAGCAGGCTGGCACCCAATGGGAAGTGACCCAAAAGGTGGGAAGGGTAACCGGATACCCCACTGCTCTGAGGAGAATGATGGGGTTATTGGTAAGAGTGAAAGCTGAAAGCTCCCTCAGACAGCTTCTGTAGGCAGCTGTAGGGTTTATTTCCGAGTTGGAGAAAGCCAGAGTTGCCTATGGATTGGATGTGATAAGTGAGACTAGAAGAGGAATCAGAGATCAAAGTTTCAGGCTTGAATAACTCTGTCTCACGCTCTAATTCACTACGATTCTTTTTCTTTCTGCCTCCCTCTTCTTTTGCTTTGTTCACACTATGACAGAATGTGGAATGCTCTTCACCAGCCCCAACTTCATTCGTGTTCAGGTGTCAATTTAGAAGTTTCAGATTCGGGAAATCTTTCTTAAGGTCCCCACACCAGGATAAGGGCACACCCACATGCTGACGTCTCCCTCTTGGCTCAAAGTCCAAGATAATTGCATTATTCCCAAGGACTCTAACTCAAAAGTTCCAAGCATGGACTCTAGGACCAAAATGCAGCAGGTTTATATTCAAACTCTCTTAGCTAAATGAACTCAGACAAGCTACTTAAGGAAGTCTCAGTGTGAGATAAGTGATAGCCATTATTATTATTATCTCTGTTGTCATTGGTTTATACTGCTAACACGAGTTTCTGCAGAATATCAGAACCCAGAATAACGCAGAAAAGACCTAGATAATTCAGACCTAGGAAAAAAATTATCACTTCAGTGACACATAGTCAAGATAGTTTGATTTATTAGGCAATTCAGATAAAACTAAAGTGGAAGTAACAGTTATTAACTATTATAGTCAGTTTCCATGCCCTCCACTTAATTTATAACTTGATTTTCCAAAGATACCACTTACCAGATTAGGAGAACCCAACAAGATCATTTTTCCTGGAGGTCCTAACTGAGCAGGTGCAAGTGCAGACGACAGGGGTGAAAGAACCTGGTTAGAGAGGTTGGAAGGACAGAGGGTGTGACCCTCTTAATCATTCTTCACTTCCTTTTTTTTTTTTTTACAAGACTACTTGGCAGGGTCAACCACATCCGCGGCCGGGGCTGCAATGCCTCCTTCGTGGCGCCCGGCTACAATAGCCCAGTTTTCGTCTTACCCATTTGTGGCTCCCTTGGACTTATCCGTGGTTCTAGCTCCTAGTCGCCAGGGTTGCCAAGGCGTGTAGAGGTCATCTGGAAAGTCTTTTTACCCCAATCGCTCTGACTCAGAAGACCAGCTGTTTTCTTCCGCTGTGCTTGGGAAACTCACGGCCTCCTCTGGTCCAGGTCCAGTTGCACTGGAAGCAGGTGCCCAGGAGAGGAGGTGGTAGAGGCGTGCTGGTGATGAATCCAAAGACTGAACCTACAGACCAAGCGCAAAGTAGAAACTGAAAGTACTCTGCCGGCGGATCCTACGGAAGTTATGGAAAAGGCAAAGCGCAGAGTCTGGCCTTGGTGTGTGCCGCCCCCCATGGGATGGATGAAACAGCAGGCGCGGCGTGGGTGAGAGGAACCAGCTGCAGAGATCGCCCTGCCGGGCAACGACTCTCAGCAACTCCGCGGAACATCAGGGTCCTGGCAGTGACTATGGGCGGTGAGAACTTGCTCCTGCTGCAGTTGCGGTCATCATGACTACGCCCACCTCCCGCAGACCATGTTCCATGGTAAGCGCTCCTCTCGCGCGGTGCACTAGTTCGCGCGCCCGGCGCTCTGGGGTACTCAGCTCCAGGACGCGCTACTGTCCCCTGCTCCAAGGAACATCCGGGAATAGCCCGGCCTTGCACTTTGGACCTGCAGAGAGTACTGGCTTTCCCAGGGGCAGCCCCAGCCGCGCCCTAATCCTGTGGCCCATAGCCACTTACACCTCTGGCTGCAGCGCCTAGCCGATTGTGAGAAGTTGTCCCTAAGCCAACCTTCTGTCCTGAGACCGAGCGCTTCAGCCCGGGGTTGCTTGGCGGCGGCAGCCTACCGCCGGGTCTCAGAGATAGCCAATGGCTCTGTGTCTGGTCAGCCTGTCTGTCCCCCAGCCAGCGCTGCCCTCGGCAAAACCGGCTCCCAACCCACCTTTCCCCTGTTTCTGGCTGCGCCAAGTCACTCACGCCAGGCGGCGGAGTTCGGCGAGTAGCTGGGCTCCTGCAGCTTCGAACTCCTGGAGAAGTGAAAGCGAAGCTCCCAAGGGACGCGCTTTTAAACCCCAAGGGGACAGGTCTCCGGAAAACCCCGTTTTTCCCCCTGAGTAAGGCTGGGAGTTTCCGACTGAGGCTGTACCTTGCGCTGTTTGCTGGGAACCCGAGCCCTGGGGCTGACACTGAGAAATGCTAGCTTCGGTTTTTTCCTACATGTTCGCTCCTTGATAGAGGCAGGATTAAATAGTCGTGAATTCACCCTTGTTGAGATCGCATATATTTTATTGAGCGAAATAGAGATTTAAAACGAAAAAAGGCAAAATCGAGGTGAGGTGGATTCCGTTCTCAGCCTTGTGACCAATGTAAAAATTAAAAAAAAAAAAAATTGCTGGAAGGAAAAAGGGGCAAAGGGAATATGAGGGGAGAGGATCCGCTTAGGGAATTGGAATATTTTACAGTAAGTACTTCCTCAAGCAAAAGAGGATGGTGGGGGAGGGTGCGGGAATGGGGAACTGACTGCTTTTCCCTTTGAGCTTCCCTGGCTACTCCGTTAGATCAAGAGTCTTTCTTCCTCTCATAGTTATTAAGAAAAAAAAAAAAAAAAAGTAAAACAAGAATTGATAGGACTAAGGAGTACCCAGATCTGTAGCAAAATAAAGGGAGGAAGAAGGGAAAGGTTGTCCGAGACAATTTTAGAAGACAATTTGTAGGAGCTTCACATAAAATTAGAAATTCAGTGCATCCCTGCAGTTAATGCATGCCCGTGATCTCCTGCAGTTAATGCATGCCCGTGATCTCCTGCAGTTACTTCTGTCAGGATCCCTTCTCCCAATCCTTGCATTACCTCTGATCTAAAGTCGAAAGATAAAACAAGAACAGGAAGATAGCGTGTGCATTTTTAACAAAGAGTTTTGCTGAAGTGTGTCTATATTAATCACGCATCATAAGTTGTTATTAGCAGACAAAACATTAAAATTCTAATAATAATGATTATTATGAGTGCCTTTGTGCATTTTGTTTCAAAAGATTTCTGTGGAAGCTTAAGCTCCATCAAGAGGGCAAATAAGGTGACTTTTTACACTTTTTTTTTTGTTGTTGTTGTTTTTGCTATTCATTTTGGGAGTTGAAGTAGTTGAGGACTTATTATGAGTTCTTCAACTATGCTATCTGGTTTAGGTGATATTATCATATTTGAGGACCCAAAGGGGGAATTATTATTTAATTTTTTTTAAAAAAGAGAGAAAACAGAAAGAATAGAAATCCAGAACAGGTATAAACGAGAATTAAAAACTGTACCACATCCATGTTTAAATATCCTAAAAATGGCAAAGGTTATTTCATAGGACACACTTCCATGTTATTTATGTTCACACTCATGGGGGAGACCTTTTTTTTTTGTTTTGTTTTACCTCTAATACCTAACCTACTATAATGACACCAAATATTTAGTGCCTTTTTTTTTTTCTGAAAATAAGAGCTAATGATGCAGTTTGATAGTTTGGCGAGGAAGTATTTTAGTGTGGGTTCATGCAGAGGAGGATGGTTTTCTGTGCATTCTCTTTGACTACACATTACATACACAGTTATTGTTACATTAAGCAGTGGAGTTCAATAGCTGAAAGTTGAATATCTAGATTCTTCAGTCTGACAAACCTGGAAATCTTGGCTTTTATTACACATATTATACATAGGAAAAGTTTTCTTTATGTCCCAGATTCTCCATCTGTAAAATGTAAATAACTTATAGTATTTGCCTTATGAAATGGTTGTGGAATTAAATTCCCAATAAAAATAGGTCTATGCCATTAATATTCATTAACCATCGGTCTTAAAGACTGATGAATAAAAGACTGCATTTGATGGATTGTCTAAAACAATTTCTGTTCACTTTGACCCCATAACTTAAGCAGTTCAGGATTGAATGTATGATTTGGCTTAAATTAAAAACCAACAAGAATTTTTAGACAGTCATCATTCTGGTTTAACCAAATTCCCCACTGAAAACAAATTCTCCAGTTTCAATCCCTGCAGGAGATCTAAAGACAATTCCACAAGCCCACACTTGCCTTGCATTATTCCTTTTGGTTTATCTTTTCTGTGACCTAATGAAAAGTTCAGGATTGGGTGGAGGGGTCAGTATGACAACAATGTGGAAAGTTCTCTCAACCTAGGGAGTCTATGTGGAGCAGGAGAAAGGACTTCAATTGCAGATCAAACTATACAGCACTAATGAGAATACCAGGAACCAAAGACACATGGTCCCAGGCCCTGGTGTCTTAGCAGAATTTTCCCTGAGGCAACTTCAAACCTGAAGAGTTTCTGAATTTGGATGGCAAAGTAGATGCTTAGAATTAAGATGCTCCACAGCTGAAAGAGATAACAAGGTGTCACTTAGTCTAAGTTCTAATTCTAGAAAATCAGGTAAGTGAAGCTTAAATGATATTCTGTCATTCTCTTACTCACACAACATTATCATACCAAGACAAAAATCTCAGTTCTTCATATTCCAAACTCTTTGTGCTTCGTATTGCCTTACTCTGTCTGGGGCTAATTATTCCTCAACAACAGAATACATTCTTTATAGGCAAGGGAATCTGTGTTTTAGAGTTGAGAAACTTGCTGTAATGCATAAACAAAAAACCTGAATTTTCTTACAACCTGTCTTTGGAAAGCATTGACAAATTCCATCCAGTGAACGAATAGATTGATGGGAATTTTGGGAGCACTTATTACTAAAAAAGACAGCTAATGCTCCTTAAAAATAAAATAATCACACTTATTAAACATAAAAGCTGACCTTTGAAATAGCATTTAGAATAATAGCAAAAATACCTCTGGCACTCTATTACTTATTTTATCATTTTCTCATTTACGCTCATTTCAAGTTAAATGCCTTATAATTTTTTCTTTACCATCATCTTCTCCTCTCAAAATTTAGACACCTTTAAGATGACAGAAAAGATAAAAAGTTTGACTGCATATAATCTATACAAACCTGATTATAAGGGCTGACCTAGTAAATAATTAACACCTGTGATTGTTTGAGGCTTTTCATCATTTAAGCTTCACTTCCCTGATTTCTAAAATTAAAACTTTAGTAGAAGACAGAGGAAAAACTGAATAATGTTACAAGGGCATGGTTTTCATTCAGAAGACAGACGTGATTACACACTTTCAGTAGGTATGGACATTTCTGATCAAATCCTAGTGAGGCAACAAATTCAGGCCCGGCATCCAGACCTGGCATGTACTCCCTGTGTGTAACATACACTAAGATTAACTTTAAGGACTCTTTTAATATTTAGAGTTTATATATTTTATGTGTGTATATATGTATATAACACTCCCTGGTCCATGGTAATCAATCAAAATTAAATTCTGCCTTATCATTCACATAGGCACTTAGTGGCAGTGGTATTAATAGTTTTTGTAAATTTCATGTCTCATTCCTAGATCTTGTGTTGCTCTTACTATGTCAAGTGTCAGTCACATATGAAAATGAAAAGTGGGATTTATCCTTGTTCCAATAACTGCTACCAGTCAACATTCTCTGTTTGTAAAAATATGAGTCAGTTAATTTATTGGGGAATGCTACTGATTTTTATATAAGGAATAATGATATAATAGATGACAAGATTGAGAACTTTATGGTATCCTTTACAGTCTTTAGGCTGTAGTAGCAGTAAGTTCATTGGGTTTTAAAGAGTGTTATTTGTACTTGTAATCGGAGAAGACTCACAAGTGAAAGAAATGTCTTGCACTCAACAAGTACAGTTAAAGTTCATCTGAGAAATTCGCAGGAAATATACTATCAGTGTAACACAATTTACAGAATAATGCAAACAAGACTCTATGACAGGCTTATTATGAAATAGGTCCTTATGTGACAAGATTTTAATGTTCCTGGGAATCACTGGCTTTCTCTCATTACCACCCAAAATGATACCATTTATAATTTCATTTTTTGATTAGATAATCACCCTCATTGGGAAGGGTTTTCAAAAACAGACATAAATCACTGGTTACCAGTTTCTGAATTTATTTACTGATCTTTTCTGACAAGCCAAGAAGCTGCACAGAACTGTGTTTTAAAAGAGTATGGGTCTGTGGACATTTAGAAACAGAACAGGAGAGAGTGAAAGGATAGGAAGAGAAGTCCCAAAATACAAATGCAGAGACTTTGTAAGCATTTGGGGAACTCCCTTTAAGCAGTAGTTCTCAACCTTCCTAATGCCATGACCCTTTAATACAGTTCAGGTTAAGAACCGCTGTCTTTAAGGTTTAAAAAGAAAGACCGTAATTGCAGTGCAGTACTAGGAAGATTAATCTCAGAGTGCTACATCCAGAAAGCAACTGGACAAAGGGAGTATCATAATGTTTTGCGAAACTCTGCATTCATGTGTCATACAACACAAATTTTCAAACAACATATGTCTTATTAGTATACCTCTTGACACATAGATGTATTTTCTTAAAGTGATGCTCAACATAAACCCAACTGAACAAATTACCATTACACCGTGGAGTGATTATCACAACAAGGAGTCTCTGATTTCATCTTATCCCTTTTTGCTCTTTCCCACAGAGTAATTTCAGTATTTTTATTTTTTATATTTTTTAGAGACAGAGTCTCACTGTATCACCCTCGGTAGAGTGCCGTCGTGTCACAGCTCACAGCAACCTCCAACTCCTGGGCTTAGGCGATTCTCTTGCCTCAGCCTCCCGAGTAGCTGGAATTACAGGTGCCCACCACAATTTTCGGCTATTTTTGTTGTTGTTGTTGTTTCAGTTTGGTCAGGGTTGGGTTCGAACCCACCACCCTCAGTATATGGGACCGGCGCCCTACCCATTGAGCCACAGGCACTGCCCCCTAATTTCAATATTAAAAATAAAAAATGAACAACACCTACATTCCCAAATTCTCTGGCACTTTGGTTGTTACATAATTTCAACTTTTAGGGCTCTTCTTGTCCTACTCCCAAAGTGGGATGCTACCTAAAAATGATTAGAAATCAAGCCTATGGAAATACCACAATCAAATGTAATATGACGTAACATTTAGCTCACTCTTATTTACTGCTGAATTTAGTTTCTTTTAGGTATATCCTTGGAATTCCTCCCTTGATCTTTGCTCTGTTGCCAGTAGCATCATCTGATTGTGATATTGAAGGTCAAGATGGCAAAGTATATGACAGCATCTTAAGGGTCAGCATCGATGATTTATTGGTATGTGTTTGTTTTGCTTTCCTTATTTTTTCATGCATTGAGAAAATGTTAAATATATTTTTGGTATGCACTTTTATAATCATGTATCTATCTATAGTTTTGACAAGAAAGTGAAATAACTACAGAATAAAATTTTCTGAGCCACCAATTATATACATTCATTACATGTAGCTGGTAACACTATGTCTTTTAAACGTCTTCCCTAGACCCTAAGACTCCCACAACTGTCCATTTCAGTGATTTTTACCTTCACTAGCAAATTTATTATAAGAGAATTCAGCATCAATGTCTGCCTCTCTTCCCATTCACCATGTTAGTCACTGAAGAAACATTACATTAGAAAGGAAAAAACAGTGAAAACACATAAGAATTATGTTAAAAGAGAGGTACAGTTATTTTACTTAAAATATTTTACTTTTATATCTTTATATGTGTAGCATATGATTTTATGAGTCAATTTTTTATTTAAAGTGGGAAAAGGTTTATAATTAATACATTGTATACTTTAGCAAAGTTTTAGCTTTACAGAAAATTTAATCATAAAGTACAGAATTCATAGTTCTTCCCCAGAGCCTTGTAGTTTCCCCTGGTATTACCATCTTGCGGTGATGTGGTACACTTATTACAGATAATGAACCAATATTAATGCACCATTATTCACGTTTTTTTGTTGATATTAAGATTCATTTTTTGTGTTGTACAGTTTTATGGGTTTTGATAAACATATATCCATGATTATGGTATGATACAGAATGGCTTCACCGTCCTAAAAATCCCCTATACTTTGCTGATTCAGCTGTCCTTTTCTTGCTCTGACCTCTTGGCAACCATTGATCTGTTTCTGTAGTTTTGACTTTTCTAAAATACCATATAATTGAAATCATATAGTATGTAGTCTTTTGAGATTCCATACTTTCACTTAGTAATGTGCACCAAAATTTCTATGACTTTTGTGGCTTGATAACTTATTTTTTGCTTATTTCTGCATAATATTCTATTGAATGGATATACCACAGCTTATTTGTTCACTGATTGAAGGACGTGTCTTGGTTGTTTTCAAGTTTTATTATATATAAAGTATATATGAACATGTATGTTTAGGTTTTGTGTGGTCATAAATTTTCAACTTGAGGAAATAACTAAGAACACAATTTCTGGATCACATGTTAAGACTATGCTTAGCTTTGTATAAAACTGCCAAACTTAACTTTCAAAGTTGCTTTATCATTCTGCATTCTAACCAAGAATGAATTAGATCCTCATGTTTGCATTTTTGCCAGCATTTGATGTTGTCAGTGTTTTAAATTTTGCCTATTCTAACAGGTGTGTTGTAATATCTCATTATTGTTTTAATTTTTAATTACTTAATGACATCTGATGTTGAGCATCTTTTCAGATTCATATTGCCATCTGTATATGTGCTTTAGTGAGACGTCTCCACTCACACCTTAATTGATATCTTAAACAAAACTCAGTTTTCTTACCCTTTTCCAGGAAATACCTCTCCATTTACTTAGATCTTTCATTGATTTCTTTTATTACATGTTTGTGTCTTTCCTTAAATAAATCCTGTGCTCCTATTATTAGATTTATACCTAAATATTTTTTTAATGCTACTATAAATAATGTGTTTTAATTTGAAATTCCAGTCATTTACTACAACCATTTTTTTTTTTTTTTAATTTTTTTCAGAGTCTCACTCTGTTGCTCCAGACTAGATATCTCATAAGGCCTAGCTCACAGGAACCTTAAACTCCTGTGTTTAGGCAATCTTCCTGCCTTAGCCTCCAGAGTAGCTAGAACTACAGGCACCTGCCAAAATGCCCAGCTGATTTTTCTAATTTCTTTTATTTCAAATTAATATGAGGGTACACATTTTTAGATTACATTGTTCTTGCTTCCAAGGTAAAGTTCAAGTTGTAGTAGAGCCCTTCACCCAGGGAATGTGCTGAACACCCTCACATTGTGCACATTAGGTGAGATCTCGGCAATTGCACTCAGCCCTCGCTCTTCCTGACTCCCTTCTCCTTCCTCTTCTCCCCTTTCTGTCCTCGCCCCCCTGCTAGACTATATTTGTGTTTTGACATCTGTGCAGGCATGTAATTGGTTATATGTTGGTTTCATGTTAGTATTGAGTACATTAGATTTTTTTTTCCATTCTTGAGCTACTTTACTAAAAAGAATGTTTTTCAGCTATATCCAGGTAAACATAAAAGATGTAAAGTCTCCATCTTTTCTTATATCTGAATAGTACTCCATGGTACACAAATGCCACCGTTTGTTAATCCATTCATGGGTTGATGGGCATTTGGTTTGCTTCACAACTTGGCAAGTATGAATTGAGCTACAATAAACATTCTGGTGCAAAAGTCTTTGTGGTAAAATGATTTTTGTTCTTCTGGGTAGATACCTAGTAATAGAATTGCAGGATCAAATGGAAGGTCGACTATCCTAATTTTTCTAATTTTAGTAGAGATGATATGCTGCTCTTGCTCAGACTAGTCTTAAAACTCCTGAATTTATGAGATCCTCCTGTCTCTGCCTCCCCGAGTGCTAGAATTATAGATGTGAGCCACTGCCCTGGGCCTCCTGAAACCTTACTAGGATCACTTTTAGTTCTAGAAGTTTGCTGTTATTGATTCTTTGGTATTTTCTACATAGATGATCATGTTACCTACAAGAGTTATTTTTTTGTAAGGTTTAAGAGTATGTCAATCCCCCTTTGAGTGGGATGTATTGATTTAACAGATAGCCAGACATTTTCAGTCAGCATGATGCCCCAAATGGCAAAGGAAAATTCTCTCAAATGCTAAGAAAAGGGAGGAGAAATTTCTTAATCTGTCTCTTCCCCTCACTCCACTGTCTCCTCCACGCACTCATGCTGAAGTGGCAGGATGCCTTGGGGAATTCCTCTAAAAATTCCTCTTAGAGGAATGTGGGAAATCGAAGGTAATATTAAACATTGCACCACAGAGATGCCTAATTTTGCTCAGCTGTACGGAAAAAAAAGTGAACAAAAATAGAAATGGTAATTGCTCCATTTACATCCCTTGCTATTTTTGACATGGTATGCATTAAATGATGCAAATGAAATAATCTTTTGAGTCTCAATATTTCCCATTTAATTGCATTATCTGGGTAAAGAACCAACTGGAATTGGGTCCACAACATTTATAAATAACTATATGCGTGTAAAACTCTGCCAGAAAATGATGCTATTGGAAATTCAGAAGAAGGAGAGTTTTATCCAACAAATTTATGACACTTCTTTTTTAAACATAGAGGAGCTTATCTCACAGACATCCACAACAAGGACTGGGATAATAGTAGCAACCATGATACTATTTAAAACATCAAAAAATGACTATTCTTCTTAACAAAGCATGGAAGAGTACACAGGTAATCCATCCAATTGAGTAGTGTCATGATAATCTTATAAATGTTTCCTAAAAATAGGGAGAGGTAATAAATTTGAGGGGAGAAGAAAAAGTCACAATGAATTATTCACATCAACGTGACTGGTAAGGCAATATGACTGGTGGTCACTAGTGTATATGAGATGTTTTACAGACATTACAATGTTTAATTCTCAGGTAGAACATAATAATAGTGATATGTGTAGAGTGCTTATTATCAGCTAAGTCTTTTTCATGTGTAAATACTCCTAGGAGAAAGGCATTCTTACTACCTCCATTTGCAATGGAAGAATCAGAGTCCCAGGGCTACCTGGTCTGTAAAGGCAAAACCAGATCTTTGCTTATACTCTCTGCCTGCTACCTTCCACCTCCCAATAGCAATCTCTGTGTGATAGTTTTCATTTAATGAACATTTATTTGGGACTTGATAAGTACAAGTTAGTATGGAAAACCCCTTTGTGTGTGGTGGTGGGGGTGAGTATGAATATAATAACAGACCAGGTATATTATAGATCCTTCTTTTAAGAAGCTTGTATTTTGGTGGTGGATAAAGCTTGGTGGTAAAGGATGCAAATTACAGCTTTAAAAGGAGGAAGAGTGACTGGATCACCATCCGGTAACAACAGTCTGATTGTCAGGCAAGCTCAGAAACAAAGAGCTATAAACTAAACTGGATTCTAGAAGCAGTGGTTTCCACAGTTCTAAAAAGACCCTGCCCCTGGGGCAGGACCCTGACATGATAGGCTACACCTAGGTGTGGAGTAGGCTGTAATCTCTAAATTTGTGTAAGTGCACTCATGAGGTTCACATGACAAAACCACTTAATGACACATTTCTCAGAATGTATTCCCATTATTAAGTGATGCATGATTGTATTTCACAATATCATAGTGTATATGAAGAACCTTTGAATCTTCCTCTCATTTTTCTGAGAAACTAAAACTCCTCTGAAAAATAAAGTTGTGAATTATAAAAGAGAGAGGGGGAGAGAAAGAGCACAGTTGACCACAGCATTTCCCAGTCCCCCATGCAGTACCACCTCCACATACCCCTTCCCATCCAGTCTGTGTTGCCAGCCTTCCACAGCAGCTAATACTGTGGCCTTGTCTAGAAATTCTGAGATAGGTAGGAAAAGCATCATGAAATATGGAGTCAAATAAGGATCAGCACAGAGGGGTCCAATTTAGATGAAAACAACATAGCAACCATACAGAAGAATAAGTCTTCAACCTAGAGTAAAAACAAAGAAAGCAGGCACCAAGAAGCAGAATCTCCATTAGTTTTTTGCACCATAGCTTTATAAAAGAAAATATCAAAGATGAGATGGTAAAAGAAGAGAATGAGATGTAAAAGGGTATTATAAAAATCAAGGAAATGTACCGAAATTCTAAAAAGGTACCCTCCCCTTTTAGACCTGACAGAAAAATTAAAAATAACAAGATTTGGGGGAGGGCACCCAGTCTTAGTTCAAAATGTCTGTTTCCCTGGCGAGCTCCCTTCCATTGTCCAGATTGCCCGGTTCCCCATGGTTTTGAGGGGCTCTCCTTTTGGCTGTCCTCTCAGATCAGGATTAAATATCTGTTAATTTGATTTTAGCAGCGTTCGTAAGCCCTCCATAAGGGAGGGGGCCTGCTGGCCGATTGGCCAGGCAGGGAGGAATCTCCACGGCAGAGTCTGTGGTTTCAAATTACCTCACAGATATAGCAGTCCGCCACCTCACTGAGCGTCTCCAGCTGAACCGTCTCACGCCAATAATCCACAGTCAGGGAAAGTCCAGACACCCCTTCTTCTCTCCTGATGGTTCAGGAGAGATGGGCTACACGTCTGTCCTGTCCGCCATCATGCTCCGCCCCCCTGTGTACAAATTCTTTATGCAAAAGTCAGTTGTATTTCTATACACAAGCAATGAACAATTCACAAGAAAAATTAAGAAAAAATTATATTTACCTTAGTATCAAAGAAAATAAAATGCTTAGGAAGTAGCTTAAACAAGGAGAGGAAATATTTGTAAACTGAAAACTATAAAACATTGCTAAAGGAAATTAAGGAAGACATAAGTAGATGGAAAGACACCACATGCTTGTGGTTTGAAAGACTTAATACTATTAAAATGACAATACCATACTACCTAAAGTGATCTATACTTTTAGTGCAATACCTATCAAAAGTTCTAACAGTGGTTTTTGAAGAGATAGAAGAACCCATCCTAAAATTCATATAAAATCTGAAAGGACCCTGAATTGCCCAAATAATCTTGAAAAAGAAGACCAAAACTGGAAGACTTGTGATTTCTGATTTCTCCAAAGCCACAGTAATCAAAACAGTATGGTACTTCCTTAGAGGCAGATATATAGACACATGGGATAGAATAGAGAGTCCAGAAAGAAACCATTGCATATAGGGTCAAATGATCTTCTACAGGACGCCAAGACCATTCAAGGAGGAAAGAATTTAACATAAGGTCTTCAAGGTTCATCCATGCTGTCACATATTGCAGAATTTCCTGCTTTGTAAAGAATAACAATATTCAAATTTTGTGTATATACCACATTTTCTTCATCCATGCATTTGCTAGTCAACATTAAGTTGCTTCTGTATCATTTCAACAAATGTCACTGAGAAAATTTCATATTGACATGCAAAAGAATAAAGCTGAAACATTACTTAACATGATATACAAAAATTAACTCTAAATGGATGGAGGATCTAAATGTGAGAGCTAATAGTGTAAAACTCTTAGAAGAAAACATAGGGGATGAGCTTCATGACATTGGGCTTGGCACACATTTCTTAACTATGACACTAAATCCACAGTCAACAAAAGAAAAAAATAGATAAATTTGACTTTATCAAAATTAAAAACCTTTGGCCAGGTGCAGTGGCTCATGCCTGTAGCCCCTAACACTCTGGGAAGCTGAGGCAGGTGGATTGCTTGTGCTTAGAAGTTCAAGACCAGCCTGAGCAAGAGCAAGACCCTGTCACTACTAAAAATACAAAATTTTTCTTAAAAACTAGCCAGGTGTTATGGCAGGTGCCTGTAGTCCCTGCTACTAGGGAGACTGAGGCAAGAGGACCACTTGAGCCCAATGAGTTTGAGGTTACTGCGAGCTATGATGCCACAGCACTCTAGCCTGGGACAACAGAGTGAGACTTGGTCTCAAAAAAACAAAGAATTTAAAAGTATCAAAGGACTCTTATCGAGTGACTGAAAAGGCAACCCGCAGAATGGGATAAAATATTTGCAAATCAACTATTGATGAGGGATTAATATCCAGGATACAAAAAAAAAAAATCCTACATTTCAACAATCAAAACATTATCTTAAAATGAGCAAAGAGACTTGAATACTCTTCAAGAAGATATAAAACGGCTATGAGCACTTGAAAAGCGGTCAATATTAGTCATTGCGTTAGAAATGCAAATCAAAACTGCAGTGTAATGCCCCCTTGATATCTACTAACATGCCTATAACATAAAACGGTAAAAAATGACAAGTATTGAAGAGGGTGTGAAGAAATTGGCCTTCCCAGGCATCATGGTTGGAATGTGAAAATGGTACAGCTGCCAAGGGGAGCAGAATGGCAGTTCCTCACAAGGTTAAACACGTCTCCCTTCATCTCTCCCTAATCCTCTCTTTACTTGGTCAGATGTCCTTAAAGACCCCCCTTAAGCTTCCCACCCTCCACTTCCACTTCTCACCCATTACTGGCCATTTTTTTTATTAAGTCATAACCACATAGATCATGTATACATTAATGCATTTATGGGGTCCAATGCGCTGATTTTATATACAATTTGGAATGCTTATCTCAAACTAGTTAATATATCCTTCACCTCATTTACTTAATTATTGTGTTAAGACATTTATACTCTGTACTTAATAGATTAGACTTGTACCCTTGCAATATGCACCATAGGTGCAGTCCCACCATTTACCGTCCCTCCGTCAAACCTCCCCCATCTCATTCCCCTCCTCTTCCTTCCTTCATCCTGGGCTATAGTTGTGATTTATCTTTCATATGAAAGTGTGAGTAATTGTAAATTGGTTTCATGAGATACTAAGTAGGATAGGTTCCAGCTCCACTCACCTCTCATTCTCACATTCTGCCTAGGCCAACACTGGCTGCTGGAGGGCCAGGGTATCAGCACTTCACAGGTGAGGTTTAAAGGTCCTGGTGCCCAGGAGCTGGTTCTGATATCTCGCCCAATCTGCCTAAGGCTGATGATTAACCCAGAGCTTATATAAAGACGGGGTCATCCCCAGGACAGAGAAAGCACCTCCTGCAGCCATGGCCAGCACGCTAAGCCCCAGTACTGTGTCTGGGACCCCAGATCCACCAGCATTGTCGGAGCGCATCCAAAACCCTGCAGACATCTCTGTGATTGTCATCTATTTTGTGGCAGTGATGGCTGTCGGGCTGTGGGTATGTGGGAAAACAGTGGGCTTTCAGGGTGGGCACAAGCTTTGATGGGAGGGAAAGGTATGGTGTGACAAAGCTGAGACAAGACTAAGAGCTTTCACAAATGTCTGTCTATTGGAACCGTTTTCTTGTGTGTGACAGAAATAATGCTTACACCAACCTGACAACCCCATGGTGTGAATCTATTCTGTTCAGAGTCTCCGGCATCCTGGCATAATAGATATAAAGAAGTAAAGTCTTGTTATCTCATTTCTTTTACCTCCTTTTGGTGTTTGCTCAGTGTCTCACGTGGTTGGTAGGACACTTAATCCACTCTTTCATTTGAGAAATTAGTTTGAGGCCGCAAACTTTCTTCTAAGCTCAGGTGTAGCCATCTCCCCCAAACTTCAAGTCAATGAAAATAAGCAGAGTGATTAGGACAGAAGTTGGAGAACGTGATTTCTCAAGTTCTTTCCGACCCACATTTTATGAAACTGTGATTTTTAAAGTCCTTCTTAAAAAGGATGCCACATCACAGAATCCAGGAAGACTTTTCTCTCTGGAAGCGTGCTGGAAAAGCCACCCCTGTCAGCACCCTGGCCAGAGCATCTGGGCTGTCTTGACCTCTACCATGGTGTGACCTTCCCTGGTCTTCCCTTCTGTTCAGGCGATGCTGAGGACCAACCGGGGCTCTGTGGGAGGCTTCTTCCTGGCTGGCAGAGATATAGCCTGGTGGCCGGTAAGTGGGCCAGAGCGTTCTGGGTGTGGGTTTAAGAGCGAATATCAAAAACATTCGGGACGTGGTCATTTCTGATGTACAATGGTAACCTATTTGCTGGTGGTTCCTAAATCCCTGACCTCATGTCTCTGTCCCATGATTCCAATAAATGTCACCACTCAAGAGAACAGGGTTAGTCTGGCAATTAAAAACACCCTTCAGTTCAGCTCCATCTCATATTCTCTTCCCCTTCTCCCCCTCCAGAGCTCTCTCCCTGTCTCCTTCCGGGCCCCAACCTTGTTCCCAGTCCTGAGCTCAGCCTGCCCCTCCTTATGTTCTCCTCCATCAATGCCTGGCTCATTCCCTCCCTCACCTGAGGAGCCTCCCAGCTCACTCCGGCCTGCCTGGGGTTTCTAGTCCTTCTGTCTTATGCAATTATCAGTAGTAGGTGGTGTTTCTGGGATGGCGCTAGAGGTGATCGATCTCTGACTCTTGCCAAGTGGGTGTTCTCCTTGCTGGGTTTCTATGTATGATCCACTCAGCCAAAGTCTCACAGCGGCAGAGGCCACTTCTCCCTCTCAGAACCTGGAATGTGTCAGTGCTGGGTTGGATAGACAGTGTGGGTGCTCAGTAAATGCTTCCTTCGCAGATCTGCTGATTCATTTTCTAAATATTAATAATTTAAAGGGAAGTGGAGATTGTCTGGGGTGATTGCAACAGACCAACTGCAAGGTCAAAATGAATTTTTAGGCTCAGCACCTGTAGCTCAGTGGGTAGGACACTGGCCACATAACGCAAGGGCTGGTGGGTGTGAAGGCCTGCTAAACAACAATAACAAAAAAATAGCCAGGCACTGTGGCAGGCCCCTATAGTCCCAGCTACTTGGGAGGCTGAGGCAAGAGAGTCGCTTAAGCCTAAGAGTTAGAGGTTGCTGTGAACCGTGACTCCACAGCACTCTACTAAGGGCAACATAGTGAGACTCTATCTCAAAAAAAAAATAAAAATGAATTTTTATCTGGAGCGCCCAATCAGACATTGCCTTCTCAGGGCTGGCTTGTGAAACATTCAAGTCTCAACCCACCCCAAAGCCACAAAACAGCTCAATTTCATCTCCTGAGTCAATCCCCAAATATATGACTAGAAAAGGTGATTTTACAGAAAGTCAAAAATGTAGGTACAGAAGAAGCACTGCAGGGTTCTACACCCCAATTCTGTTCTGCCAGGACGGGTATTCATCCATGGCCATTCAAGAGATCTAGGTAGGCCTGGTGTAGTGCGGCTAGGATCACATCTGTAATCCTAGCACTTTGGGAGGCCAAGGTGGGAGGATCACTTGAAGCCTGGATTTCAAGACCAACCAGAGCAAGAGCAGATCCAATCTCTATAAAAAATAGAAAAATTAGCCGTGGTGGTGCATGTGTGTAGTCCCAGCTACACAGGAGGCTGAGGCAGAAGGATCGCTTGAGCCCAGGAGTCTGAGGTTGCAGTGAGTTGCAATGATACAGTTGCACTCTAGCTTGGGCAACAGAGTGAGATGTAGTTTCAAAAAGAAATGAAAAGAAAAAAAAGCAACAGGCAATGTCCTGGAAAGGGAGATGAATGAAAAGAGAAGTCCCATTGCTGAAAGGACAGACAAGAACTCCCTCCCACTTAACTTCGGATCTTTGAAGCTGATTAAAAGGTCAAGAACTGATGGGAGGTCTGGCAGTTCTTGGCCAAGGACAGGCTTAACTCAGAGCATTTAGGTACATAAACCAATGTTTCCCTCACACAGGGCTCGACAAGTGTTTCTGTAAAAGACTAGGGGTGGAATCATTTTAGAGATTACAGGCCATATAATCTATTGCAACCACACAACCCTGCCATTGTAGGACAAAAGCAGCCATAGCCCAGATCTAGATGCTGAAATTTGATTCATGTAATTTCACATTTCACCAAAAAAAAAAGTATTATTTATATTTTTAGCCATTTCCTAATCCTTCAGAAATGTTTTTTAAAAAATTCTTGGCTGGGCGGTGCCTGTGGCTCAAGGAGTAGGGTGCGGGCCCCGTATACCACAGGTGGTGGGTTCAAACCCAACCCTGGCCAAAAACTGAAAAAAAAAAAAAAAATTCTTGGCGTATGAGTCATACAAAAACTGTTGATGGGCAGGATTTAGCCCACGAGCCATAGTTGGCTGACTCCTGTTCTAAGGAGTAGAGGTTGAAACTTCACAACATGTATCTGTTTTGAAGAAGTCTGATTCGGCTCTTTTAATTCTAACCCTAGTATGTTCTCTTGCGTTCCAGATGGGAGCCTCTCTCTTTGCCAGTAACATTGGCAGTGGACACTTCGTTGGGCTGGCTGGGACTGGAGCATCCTCGGGAATCGCCACTGTGACATTTGAATGGCATGTAAGCGACATCACAGGCTTTTCCCTTTAAATCTAACCCATAGCCAGTGTTCTAGTCTTTTATCCTGGTATTCCAGAATACCACAGACTGGGTGCATAGTGTTTTATAAAGAACAGAGGTTTATTTCCTACAGTCTGGAGGCTGGGAAATCCGAGGTTGAGGGGTCTGTGTCTGGTGAAGGTGTTCTTGCTGTGTTATCCCATGGTGGAAGATGGAAGGGGGATAGAGAGAGAGGGAGAGAGAGTTGAACTCATCCTTTTATCAGAAACCCACTCCTGCAATAACTAACCCACTCCCTCACTGATCCCCTCATGAAAGCACAACCCCCATGACCCGATCCCCTTTTGAACATCTCTTGTCTGTCAGCACTGAGGATTAAGCTACCAACACATGTAATTTCAAGTGCATATTCAAACCACAGCATCCATGTATTTGAATCAAACCCATAGCCCAGGTTTTCCTGGTAATCCATATAGGATGCACCCCTCTTCAGTCTGATTTCTGTTTTTTCTTCTCCTAGTCCACTCCATTTGGGTCTACAGCCTCGGTGGCCCCATTCTGCCTGGGCTATTCCAGTCACATTATTACTCACCTCTAAGCTTTCTTTTTTTTTTTTTTTCCTTAATCAGATATTTTCCTATGTACTCAATTTTGATATGAGGACAATTAATGACAATTAAGGTCACGGTGGGGGTGGGGGTGGGGGAAGGGGAGAGCAGAGAGAGAAAGAAGGAGGGAGGGGTGGGGAAAGGAAGAGCAGAGAGAGGGAAGGGAGGGGGTAGGGCCTTGGTGTGTGCCACCTTTTGGGGGCAAGACATGATTGCAAGAGGGACTTTGCCAAACAAATGCAATCAGTGTAACCTGGTTTATTGTACCCTCAATGAATCCCCAACAATAAAAAAAAAAAAAATGATTATAGGCATGAGCCACGGAGCCTGGCCAGGGAAGCTTAATGAACAATCTCCTAGGATCCAAACATGCTCAGAGGGTCTCTTTCTGCCACTGATTGACCAGGTCAACACATCCTCTGTCATATCCACAACCGACCTTACTTATTATTTTTTGAGACAGTCTCACGCTGTGCCTTGGGTAGAGTGCTCTGGCATCATAGCTCACAGCAACCTCAAACTCTGGGTTTGAGCAATCCTCTTGCCTCAGCCTCTCAAGTAGCTGGGGCTACAGGCAACCACCACCACCACACATGGCTAATTTTTCTACTTTTAGTAGATCTTCAGTTTGGCTGTAGCTCAGGCTGGTGTCGAACTCCTGAGCTCAGGAGATCCACCCTCCTCGGCCTCCCACAGAGCTAGGATTACAGGTGTGAACCACCATGCCCTCCCTGGAGTCAACCTTTTAACTTCAAATAGAGGATTTGGAACTGGCTTTCTTCACTGGCATGATTTTTTCTACCATCTGCTTGGAGGACTTATCTTTACCCCTCACCTGTTGCTCCGTTTAATCTGTCAGTCTCTGGGCAGCCAATTTGCTCTCTCTCTCTCTCCCTCTTTGGTTTGGTTTTTTTTTTTTTTTTTTTGAGACGGTCTCACTATGTCGCCCTCTGTAGAGTGCTGTAGCATCACAGCTCACAGCAACCTCAAACTCTTGCTTGGGTTAAAGTGATTCTCTTGCCTCAGTCTCCCAAGTAGCTGGGAAAAACAGGCACCTGCCACAACACCTGGCTATTTTTGTTGTTGTTGTTATTCTTGTCGTTGTTGTTTAGCAGGCCCTGGCCAGGTTCAAACTCACCAGCCCCAGTGCATGTGGCTGGCACCCTAACCACTGAAACGGGCACTGAACCCATTTATTTATTTATTTTACAGTCTTACTTTGTCACTCTTGGTAGAGTTCTGTGGCGTTCTAGCTTACAGCAACCTCAGACTTGGGCTCAAGCGAGTCTTTTGTCTCAGCCTCCCAAGTAGCTGGGACTACAAGCACCTACAATGCCAGGCTAGTTTTGGAGATGGGGACTAGCTCTTGCTCAGGCTGGTCCCTATTTGCTTTCTTAACGCCTATTATGCCTTTCTTGTTTGTGATTTCTCACACCCAAATCTTAGGTAGAAATTTGTTACATAAAATTAACGCCACTGGACTCAGTGCCTGTAGCACAGTGGTTATGGTGCCAGCCACATACACTGAAGTTGGCAGGTTCAAAACCAGCCCGGGCCATCTAAACCAACAATGGCAACTGCAACAAAAAATAGCCGGACATTGTGGCAGGTGCCTATAGTCTCAGAGTTTGAGGTTGCTGTGAGCTGTGACACCACAGTACTCTATTGAGGGTGACACAGTGAGACTGTCTAAAAAAAAAAAAAAATTAGGGGCGGCGCCTGTGGCTCAATGGGTAGGGCACCAGCCCCATATACCGAGGGTGACAGGTTCAAACCTGGCCCTGGCCAAACTGCAACAAAAAATAGCCGGGCGTTGTGGTGGGCACCTGTAGTCCCAGCTACTCAGGAGGCTGAGGCAAGAGAATTGCCCAAGCCCAGGTGTTGGAGGTTGCTGTGAGCTGTGACGCCACAGCACTCTACCGAGGGCGATAAAGTGAGACTCTATCTCTATAAAAAAAAAAAATTAACTAATTAAGGTCGCTGTACACTGGAGTAAAAAGGCAATTTAATTTCTTTGTCCTCAGATGAAACCTCAAACTTCCTATGTTCCCTAATGGAGGCCTATCTGAATATAAATTCCTCTGAAAAGAACACAGCCTAAGATATGTCCCCAATTAGTCCTTGGGCCTCACATGAAATGAAGTTGGATTATACTGAGTGTATAATCTGTAAACTTTGCCCAGAGAAGTAGTAAACCTTTCCCATCAGTACCCAGTACCCTCTCCCTTCAGATGCAGAGTGAGGACAGACTCTCTTTTATAAGAGAATGTTCTTGCCTTTACTTAATCACCCTGAAATACTCCAATCAAATCTGTTAAAAAAAAATGGGGGTCAGTAGTTGGATTCAGAAAATAATGAAATCTACCAATTTGCAGAAAATCCAAGGCCCCAAAGTGGCTCTTTTGTAGTTGTTCACACCCCTCTAGCCAATGTTTTCAGCCCGATTTCTGCTGACACGGCTGGCTCACAGTCACTGACCTCTCTGCTCAGCTTTCTTTTGGAACCCGTTATGCTCCAATTCACAGTTGCTCTTGGCATTTCTGTTTAGAGGAAAACGATGAACATGAACTTACACAGCTCAGGGGTCCTGTGAATCCCCCTCCAGGGGTGCCCGACCTTTTTTCTTCTCTGCCACACTTTGGAAAAAGAATTGTCTTGGGCCACACATTAAATCTAAAAACACTAAGGAAAGCTGATGTTGAAAAGAAAAGAAGAGAAAAGAAAGGGAAAGGAAAGGAGGCTCGGCGCCCCGGGCTCAAGAGGCTAAGGCGCTAGCCACATACACCTGAGCTGGCGGGTTTGAATCCAGCCCGGGCCCACCAAACAACAATGACAGCTGCAAGCAAAAAATAGCCGGGCATTGTGGCAGGCCACTGTAGGCCCAGCTATTTGGGAGGTGGAGGCAGGAGAATTGCTTGAGCCCAAGAGTTGGAGGTTGCTGTGAGCTGTGATGCCATGGCACTCTACCCAGGGCAACAGCTTGAGGCTCTGTCTCAAAAAAGAAAGAAAGAAAGAAAGAAAGAAAGAAAGAAAGAAAGAAAGAAAGAAAGAAAGAAAGAAAGAAAGAGAGAGAAAAGAGAAAGAAAATGTCCGTGCATAATTTCCATGATATCTGCTACCGCAGATTAACAAAAAAATTTCTCACATAATCCTCCTGTAGCCCACAGGTGGCAGGTTGGACAGCCCGGCTGACTAAACTTCAGCAGATGCAAATAGCTGTTACTTCCTTAGGACATGAACTATCTCGGGGCATTCAAAAACTCACCCCCAAAATGCCTTGAGTCACTTTTGTGCATCCCTGTCCCCCAAACAACAAAACAGCTATGTTGGTCCCGAGGGCAGCTGGCTCTTGCCATCCTCAGATTCATTTTGCTGCCCTTGCTAAGCCTCCACCTGCCCCATCCAATATCCTATCTCCGTGCTCACATCCTGGCTGTCAGAGGCATTAACTGCCTTTGAAGCCTTAATACTAGCATTTTCCATGCCCTCTGCTCTCACTTACCTAATTTTCACAAACCTGTGAAAGTTAATCATGAATTGGGTCATAAATCAGAGTAGCTGCTCCGAAATTTGAGTTCACACACAAGCCCAGCTGCTGAAACTACCTAACTGGCAGGGACTCCAAGGCTTGGTTTGCCCACCACTGTCCTCACTGATCAGAGCTGCCTATCTGCTCTAGGGCCAATGAACAATCTTTCTTCCCTTTCCTTCCCTCCCTCCCTCCCTTCCTCCCTCCCTCTCTCCCTTCCTTCCTTCTTTTTTCTTTTCTCTGTCTCTCTCTTTTTTTCTTCCCTTCCTTCCCTCCCTCCCTTCCTTCTTTCTTTCTTGGAAGAAAACAGCATTTTCTTTTTTTCTCTCCTTCCTTCCTCCCTTGCTCCCTCCTTTCCTTTCCTTTTCCTTCCTTCCTTCCTTCCTTCCTTCCTTCCTTCCTTCCTTCCTTCCTTCCTTCTTTCTCTCTCTCTCTTTCTCTTTCCTTTCTTCCTTCCTGTGCCTTGGGTAAAGTGCCATGGTATCATCATAGCTCACAGCAACCTCAAACTCTTGGGCTCAGGAGACCCTCTTGCCTCAGTCTCCCAAGTAGCTGGGACTACAGACATCTATCACAACACCTGGCTCGTTTTTCTATTTTTAGTAGCGATGGGATCTTGCTCTTGCTCAGGCTGGTCTCGAACTCCTGAACTCAAGCAATCCACCCACCTTGGCCTCCCAGAGGGCTTGGATTACAGGCATGAGCCACCCTGCCCAGCCCTGTGAAGTTTCTTTCAAGACCATATGTAGCATTTCTCTTCCTGATAAAACTCCCAACTTTCTCTTTGTTCTTTGGACAGACTGAGGACCCACAAGTCTATGTGCATGCCTCAAATCGCAATTCTGCAATTCCCAAATAAAATGTTTAGAGACTCATCTCTGTATTTTATTTTGCCTTCAACAAACCTTTCTGCCTATGTTGGCATGAAGATTATGGGATTGCTGCAGGTATTCTAGGGCAAGCTTTCACCTCCAGACATGTCCTGTAGCCTATTTCTCACATCAGTTGAACCCTGTGGCAGGACAAATCTAGGATTCAACTCTTAGGCCCCCGTCCACCACCAGGCTGCCCATGAGGTATCGGTTCTGGCTTTACACGGTCACGAGAACCCACCTCTTTCCTGAACAGCAGACACCTGTCGCTGGGCCCTATTAACCAGTCCTGCCCTCAGCTTATATCAGGTCACCACCTTTCCTGTCTGGCTGCTCTACTACCCCTCTGTGGGCATGGGTGCCCCCTCCAGTCCACATGATGCCTTGCAAGCTAGAGGGCGGTTTCAAAGGCAGAGAGGACACCCCCTTAGACGACCCTGCCATTTTGTGGCAGCTCCTGAAGGTGAAATTTTAGAGGAAACGTAAAAACCGGCTATGCCTCAGTCTCTCCCATGGCATGTGAGTGGCTTGCTCTCTGCCCACTGTGAAGTCGGTGCCGGCTGATGCATCCTCAGCTCTCCCCAGGGCTTGCACACTGGCCTCAGGAAGAACTGCCACTGTTTACCTTAACTCCAGATAGGCCTTGGAGTCTACTATGCAACGGCACAGACTGGGAATCCCACGGATCTTTGTCTCCCTTAGCACTTACTAATGGGGGTGTGCACAAAGGCCACCCTGTTGCAGGCGTCTCACCTCCCTGCTGAAATCATCATAGCTCCTGCCCTGCCAGGAACCACAGGACCAACAAGGCTGCTAAATGCACACTTGAAAACAGACAACCCTAACCTTTCTCCATCCTGTTTTCAACCTGCTGATATTATCATCAGGCAAATGCACCACATTATGAAAAAGACAAATACCAACGATTTCGAACAGCTATCAGATGAATTATGCTTTGGGAAAAATGGACCTCTTGTCATAACACAATAACTAAGAAAACACTGGGAAGGCTATGTTAACCAGTGTGATGAAAATGTGTCAAACAGTCTATAAAACTAGTGTATGGTGCCCCATGATCGCATTAATGTACAAAGCTATGATTTAATAAAAAAAATAAAAATTAAAAAAAAAATGGATCTCTTGTGACCCCTTCTTTTGACCTTTGGTTTGCACTTTATCTCCCATTAAATGGGACATACGAGTAACAGGGGACAGTTAAGGAACTAAAAGACAATTGGTCCTGCTCTGGCATGCACAAAATTTCTGACCAAATTACTCCCTGATGCACTGTTTGTGAATGTTACCAAGTTTCTGGAGGAAAACAACACACTTCAGGAAATCCTCCAAGACCCACACAGCCTCTTATGGCATTTCAAACGGATTTATAGATTCAATTCTCTATGGATTAAATCAGACCAAGGAACAGCAACAATCAATATAAATATTTATGTTATGGAGCAATGGGCTCACTGTCTAATACACAAGGAAACTAATACTATGGCGCTGTCTTTTAAAAAAAGAGAAAGCTTTCTTTTAAGTCAACTGGCAAAGGAGACAGGAGGCAACACTCAGATCTGTCTGCCCAGTCTGGAGGTGGGTCAAACCTTCATGGCATTTCTAATTAGTGCCAGGTGCTGCCAGTGCAGCCATGCTGTCAGGCTGATGGTCTTCACACTTAGAACGTTAAAGCTTTTTCCTGTTGCCCGTGCTTGGGCTCTGTGGCTTGCAATTTTGGCCCTACCCAATCTGTAACACCTTAATCAGATTGTGCTGGTCCTGTGGTTACTTTTATAGCAGAAATATACCACTTACTTCCAAAAACTCTAGGGGCTTATTAAAATTTGGTACCATCCTCAATCATTGGGGCAAATGGAACATAAATATCTATCGGCTCAGCGCCTGCAGCTCAAGCAGCTAAGGTGCCAGCCACATACACCAGAGCTGGCGGGTTCAAATCCAGCCCAGGCTTGCCAAACAACAATGACAACTACAACCAAAAAATAGCCGGGCATTGTGACAGGTACCTGTAGTCCTAGCTACTCGGGAGGCTGAGACAAGAGAATCACATAAGCCCAGGAGTTGGAGGTTGCTGTGAGATGTGACGCCACAGCACTCTACCCAGGGTGACAGTTTAAGGCACTGTCTCAAAAAAAAAATCTATCTATCTATCTATCTATATATTTTTTTTTGAGACAGTCTCAAGCTGTCGCCCTGGGTAGAGTGCTGTAGCGTCACAGCTCACAGCAACCTCCAACTCTTGGGCTCAAGCGGTCCTCTTACCTCAGTTTTTTTGTATTTTTAGTAGAGACCATACACACACACACACACACACACACACATATATATATATATATTTGAGACAGAGTTTCACTGTGTTGTC
>CAUYPK010006260.1:0-28793 GCA_963574355.1 Loris lydekkerianus
GCGAACATATGAAAGAAATAAAATTATAGATTGTTTAACTATAAAGACTGAACACAGACCCCCCCCCCCCCATTTCCTAGGCCTGGTCAATTGCAGATAAGGTTCTTAGGCCTAGATAATTTCATAAAGGGAAAGCCCTGACATTTTTCCCAGAGCCAAAGGACTATATCCATTCATTTGTTAGACTAAATATAGCCTCAGATAAAGGACCCATGTGAAGTCTTCCAACTTGGATCTTTCCCTTTGCCAAAAGCTCTAGTACTTTTTACTCCTTTTATATTTCTTTCTGGCTAATAAATCTTACCTAACCACTGATCTGTGGTCTGCGGGTTTATTCTTCGAATCCCCAAGACCAAGGACTTACTGATGAAAGAAATTCCAGTAACAATACTATTCTTATCTACAGTCCTCATGTTGTACATTGGATTTTTCTATTTGTTCATCCTATGCATTTGCTACTTTGTGTTCTTTGACTTACATCTTCATTCTCTCCCTCTCCTAATGCCGGGTAAACCAGTCTCTCTCTCTCTCTCTCTAAATATATATATATATATGTGTGTAAATGAGATCATGCAATATTTTTCTTCCTGTGTCTGGCCCATTTCACTTCACATAATTTCCTCTAGGTCCATCCATGTTGTGGCAAATGGCGGATCTCCTCAATTTTTAAGGCTAAATAATATTCAGTATTCTAATTAGAAGTCTTTACCTTTTACCCCAGTTGCTGTTATAGTTAAATCTCCTTAATTTCAGGTCTCATCAGTGTTACCCAACAGTTCGCTGCAAAAGATTTTATGGTATAAAAGTTAGTCCCTTCAATCTCAACTTTCTATCTTAACCTATGAGACTGGCTGTTCGTTTCTGCTGTGGGCTGGTTTGGGAATTTGTTTTAATCCCAGCAGCAATTTCAAGTCTGGCAACTGGTACTTCCTTTCTGAAGTGTGGAATAGCTACTTTGTGTCAGCTCCCCGGAGAGCTAACACATTGGGGAAAAAGCAAGGGAACACTTCCATGAAGGGTTATACTGGCTGAATTTTAACACACTTCAATGGATTTAAGACTCTAGTACATTTTATCGATTGTAGAGCTCAGAGCATAATTGGTTGAATCTCTCAGGAAGTAGAGGCTCAGGATTAACCATGCAGTGTTTAGATGTGAGTCACTGAGTGACCTTTAATTTACTCTGCATCTTCAAAATAAGGTAGTATGAGGAGGTAAATTGTAGTTTTCTTTCCATTTCAGATCAACCAAGTCACCTGCTGGTAAAACAGCATGAAAATTTATATAACAGTATTTATTTTGGTCACTGATAAGTACATTTTAGGGGCAGAGATATACAGGGATATACACTGATGAAAAGGGCATTTCTTATCTCTATGTGAATGTGTCTTTTATGTAACCAAGTCTGAATGGCATTTAATATTTGCAGAATTGTCAGTTCTTTTAGAGAATTGTACGTTTCCTTCTTTATACATTGATGTTTATTCACAGGCACTTTATTGAGAATTCAAAACCTTTCTGAGCATGTGCATTTGTGTAACTCAACTTGGTCCTCCAACAATGTTACAGAAAAAACATTTTCTCAATACTAATTATCAACATATTATTTCTAATAGAACTTTACCTTTGATTTTGTTTCAATATATTTTCACTCTAAATGTAAAAAACGACTGCTATCAATGTAGCTATATTGTAGAAGCAGAGAAATTCTGGACTCTAACCTTCTTTCTGTATTACTAAATTAGGGGTTGGGGAGCAAACCCTCAAGGCACGTGTTATAAATGGGATAATGAGAACATGGCTTCCTCTAGTGAAGGAGGTGGGCATTTGAACCTGAAAGTACATTTGGATTATTAGGGGACAATCAGAGAAAACTGGGTAAAAGGCATGACACCTTGAATAAATGGATGAGAGAATGAATAACAAAAGTTGGAAATTGCTGTAACTATTGTTGAACACCATTATTAAGTTGTACTTTCTCATGTCCACCTGTGTTTTCTCAGTTCTCACAGCAGATGAAGAAATAGCAATTAAGAAAATACATCTCATTAACAATAAAAGTGGTATTTGAAAAGTGTTAGAATTCTTAAGGTGGAGGCTCCGGACATACAAATTTAAGCCTCCCTTCTTCCCTGCCAAGGATTCCCTAGGGATCGGAGCACTACAGCACCCAGAATCCCACACCATACCACCCTTTTTTTTTTTTTTTTTTTTTTTTTTTTTAAGGTAACTGCAGTTAGGTAACATAAGGTCACTATCTCTCAATCTCCTCATCTGCAAAGAGAGTTTAATACTTGCCCCTTCCTCATAGGAATGACTTGAGTATTAAATGATATAATACATGTGAAATATTTAAAACAGTTTTTCAAGAATTTTCTATGTATCAATGATTATTATTCTTTCTGTGGAATTTGAATGTTTTGTGCATTTTCCTTTGCAACTCTTAAAATTTTCCCTTTCTGGGGTGTAGGGCACCGGCCCCATATACAGGAGGTGGCAGGTCCAAACCCAGCCCCGGCCAAGAACTGCAACAAAAAAAAAAAAAAAAAATTCCCTCTCTGTAAGTGATATTCTACATTTGCATCTCTGATCACTGGCATTCTTATCTGAAGCCCATCATTGTTCTCTGGTGTTCCGGTCCTGATGTCATCTTCCTTTCCCTGTGTGGGCCTTGTCATGCTTCCCCTCTGAAATTTCTAGTGGAGGGAAAGGAGGGAAAGAAAGGATGTCTCTATCCCTGCTAGACTTAAGGCAGGTCTAGCTTTTTCAGTTTCTTGGTATTAAAAGAATGTTTATTAGTCTTTTTCTTTCTCTTGTGGCTATCTCTTGCACAGATATTTCCTAAAAGTTAGGTGAAAAACAATAAATGTGGGTGCTTAGAATATTGTAAGCACAAATGCATCTCACTTTGGCCCTGTCCAGAAACTCCACCATTATCTTCTACTTCTGGCGTACTTGCTCAAACCTGCACTTTAAGTATGAACAGAATGTCTTTCCCAAATCTCTTATTAGACACATGGTTTTAATGCCGTAAATACCAACTATTACTTCAAAAGTATTCTTTATCATTCTCTGAAGATGCTACTCACTTCACCAATATTTAAAGCCATCAGAGCAGAGATGTGGACAGGATAAATGCAAAGGCAGACAATTGGATACAATAGAGCTCAGTAAAATGAAGAAGTCTCAGAGCCTAGGATTTTGAAACCAAAGAAAAATGCTATGATGCTATTGTGGGACAAATTGATATGATAATGCAAAGGGAATCAACTTTAAGATCTAAGGACATGTTTTTCATCTGTGATCCCTAACTCCTGGGCTGCAGGCAGGGACCAGGACATGGCCTGTTAGCAAGGGGGCCACACTGCAGAGGTGAGTGGGCTGAGGAATGGGAGAGCTAAAGCTTCATTTATGTTACAGGCACTCTCCATCACTCCCATAACCACATGAGTTCACCTCCTGCCAGATTTCATTCCTCCAACCCTTATCTATGGAAAAAGCACTGCCTTCCCTGAAACTGGTACCTGGTGCCAGACAGGTTGCAGATCACTCTTTTGCATGATGATTTTGCTCACTTAAATTCTGTTCCTTTGACCCTTGGTGTTCAAAATGGGTTAGGAGAATGTAACACCATAAAAAATTATAATAATTTTTCTTTAAACATGTTTTGAAATTCTGTATGGGAGACTTGTTTTGACTATTCACGAGTCATTTTGAAGAAGACGAATATAAGTCTAATTCATGACCAGACAGGGGAAAATGCTGCTTATTGTTTTAAATAATAAAAATTCAATGAAGTGGATTAAGAGGACAATTCATCACTCTGTCATTCAGAAAAAAAATTGCCACCATTCAGCAGAATTGATGTCAGTATTGTTGTGGAGTATGTAAAATAATGAAATTCTTAGATATACAGAAATGTTAAGAAATAAAGACATGCCCTAAAAACTACAATATTTCTTATTCTTAAAGGGAATATGAGAGTGCAAAATACAGCAATGACTTTGAAAGCAGATGTACAACATTGTGTATGCCATTCTGTTGGTATAAATCATAAAAATGCTCTAGGATGTAAATGTTTAGGATACTTTTATTGAATTACTGCAACAATAATAACATGCGATGAAAGAAAGGCATCCATATGTATGCTAATTAAGAAATGACAACATACTGTAACTACTGCACAAAGCATAAAATATTCAGTTCATGTTTGCTGGGAATCCAGAGAGGTTCTGTTTTAGCTTTATAGGTGCAATTTGGCTGGAAAAGAGGTGTATGTGAAGCAGATTGTTAAATGCTCTTTTGCCATCATGTGCTGTTTAACAAGGTGCTCCAGTGTGTTAAAAGGGAAGGACAACTTGGACCTAAAACACTCTTTTTAAATCACTTTTATGAGTTTGAAGAAGGATATTGACCTCCTCCTCCCCAAAACAACATCTTTGCTTTGCAAATTACTTTGATGAGTATAAAGTCTATTGTGTAGCCATTGATCAAGGTGAGTATGCTAAATAGTGAGAATGGCCGGCTATAAGCTTGGTAATGTGTATTTATCTATCTACATGTTAAATTCAGAATCAAGATTGTAATGAGACACGTAAGTCTTTCTGTAAGTGGCTTTAAAAGTATTCCACCATAGCAGTGTTCTTTCTATCTACATCAAGACGTGAGGGTAAACCAGTCATACATATCAACCACTAAGGTTAATTCAAATGATCTGGCAATCATACCATATGTCCTCTCATTTGTTTTCTTTCTTTTTTTTTTTTTTTTAATATCAAATTTTTGGGCGGTGCCTGTGGTTCAGTGAGAAGGGCGCCAG
Source organism: Loris lydekkerianus (assembly GCA_963574355.1). Lineage (NCBI taxonomy): Eukaryota > Metazoa > Chordata > Mammalia > Primates > Lorisidae > Loris > Loris lydekkerianus. The sequence goes on from CAUYPK010006260.1 coordinate 4,820, forward strand.
CCCCATATACCGATGGTGGTGGGTTCAAACCCAGCCCCGACCAAACTGCAACAAAAAAAAATAGCCGGGTGTTGTGGCAGGCGCCTGTAGTCCCAGCCAATCGGGAGGCTGAGGCAAGAGAATCGCCTAAATCCTGGAATTGGATGTTACTGTGAGCTGTGATGTCATGGCACACCCCTTGGTAGGGGTGATAAGGTGAGACTCTGTCACTTAAAAAAAAAAAAAAAAGAATATCAAATTTGTTTTATTTCTTCTTTAGAATGTCAACATTCCTAGTCTTTGAACCAGACTTAAGTTTTAATTTTTGGACCTATAGACTTTCCTTTTTTTTAAGTAGTGTGCCTAATTTACTTTTGCTTTTATAAGAAAGTAACATTTGCCCAGGGGAAATGTCTTCATTTTCCCCACTCATTATACAAACTCCCTTGTTGCCGAGTTGGTAAGGAGATATTAAAAATGGGTCAAAACACTGTTCTGTGAATTGCTATTTTGGGAACTCCACACCTCTTCACTTAAGGCATCTTTTTCTTTGTATTCCAAGTCCTGTAATGATCAGGGAAGTTTTAGCCTAGTCACCTGCTAAAAGCTCTGTGGATCAATTGCTTTAACTCAGTTTTTTTACTCTTTAATGGATTCTATTCTAGTAAGATTAGTGGTATGGGCATAAGATTGTCCAAGTAGTGTTGAAGATTTTGCATCAAGCTAGTGCTCTGGCTGAAATAATTTTCCAAGAGCACATGCAGAAGTATTTTATATGAGAAAAGATCCTTTTGTGCCCTAATAATAAATTTTCTATTAGAACCTATCAAGGCTGGAGAAGGCATACAGTTTCAGCTCACCGCCTGAAGGAATTCAGTCTTACTCAAACTATTAGAAATATATTTGGAGTCCAGAGTGCAAGCATTTCTTTACTCCTTCCCTCAAATCATATTTTGTCAGTATAATGGAGATGACTTTGAATTACTGTTAGAAATATCTTTTTCTTTTTTTCTTTTACTTCTTCCTTGTTCATTTTATACATCTTCCTTGTGAGGTACCTGTTTTATCCTGCCCATCCCCTTTCTAATTGAAACAGCTTGTCTCATTCATTTGCTGTTGGACATCAGCAAACTTATTTTGCTCTGAATGTCACATTCTTCAGAGTAGTTTTAATGATACTGTGGTGGCTTTGTAATGTGTTAAGTTGCAAATGGTGAATTAATTTTCTAAAATTTTCTTTCTTTTATCTCTCTGGTTATGATGAACTTAGGAGAGATTCTTGTGGTAGATTGAAAGGCTGGAGAGGAAGCAGCAGTCATTTGGTAGTTCACACATATTCATCGGCTGGCTCCTCTGTGGGTGTGATGCAGTAGCAGGGCAGGCAATGCTCCCACCTTCTGCCAGATCCTTCTACAGCTTTTCTGGCTCCTGGACCAAGTGTGTGTGCTTAGCTCTATGAGGAAGGGCCCTTGCCTCTTCACTACACTCTTCTTACCAACATCAGGCAAACAAAAAGAACTAACAGTTTGTCCTTGTGGACTCCAGATCATGCTTATGAGTTTCAGCATGTTTTTTTCTTTCTACTACATTGTATTTATCTTTTATTCCCAACTTCTTCCACTGTGGACTTCAAACTCCAGAATCAAATGCAAAGGCAACTATTCAGTCAGCTCCCCAAATGTCATAAGATTAACTCCCTGTGATAAATCACTTAATATTTATTTACGTGTCTCTCTCTCCCTATCCCCTCTATGTATAATAAATATTCATGTGTGTGTACATACATATATACATATATATGCATGTATGTGTATATATACACACAAACACAAACATATATAAACTGTTTCTCTAATAAAATCCTGACACTAATTTCACATCAGAAATGATTCTGAAAGAACATAATCTTAAGAATAATTAATCTGAATTGTGTTGTGTTGTTTTTTATTAGTTTTTGATTTAATTAAGTCCAAAGAACAGTAATTATCTTGTTTCTAGTAGCTAAGAGAGATAGGCTATGTCATACAATGGAAGAACAGTTTACATGAAATATAACTTCATATATTTGTGATAAAACTTATAGAGGGCCAGGTTCTGAGTGCCCATGTATTTGTTCTCATGAATATTTTATTGAAAATATGAACATAAGCTGGGCGCGGTGGCTCATGTCTGTAATCCTAGCAGTCCGGGAAGCCGAGGCCAGTGGATTGCCTAAGCTCACAGATTCAAGACTAGCCTGAGCCAGAGTGAGATCTCATCTCTAAAAGTAGCCAGGCGTTGTGGTCCCAGCTACTTGGGAAACTGAGACAAGAGAATCACTTGAGCCCGAGAGTTTGAGGTTGCTGTGAGCTGTGGTGACATGTTACTCTACCAAGGGTGACAAAGTAAGACATTGTCTCAAAAAAAGAAAGAAAGAAAGAAAGAAAGAAAGAAAGAAAGAAAGAAAGAAAGAAAGAAAAAGAAAGAAAGAAAGAAAATATGAATAAGTTGGCATTGGTTGGTGCTTATAAATATTCTGGAAAATTTGAAGAAAACACATGCTCAGTGTAGGGCTTTAAATTCTCAGCTCAAAGTATCTACAATGGATCTGATCTGAAACTTTCTGTTATTTAATTCATGTCCTATATAGATCAGAGCTGGGATTTCTAAAAAGTAAACTCCAATTTTAATCTCAAGCCTGGCTGAACTGCAACACAAATGATTTTCCAACATTATAGTGTCTCTTTGTCAAAGTGAAGACATTTGTTGGAAAGGAATGGACTGTGAAAATAGCAATAAGGAGATATAAGCAGATTCTGATAATGCTGGGGGGCGGGGTTCGAACCTCTCTCTATATTTCAGCAAGCCTTCTTTGCCAATTGAAACAGCTCTATTATCCTTGTGTGAAGTGGTTGGTCTCTTGTTTGAAGAGCCTACAAAAGCTTCGCCTGGGTTGGTTGATATGCAAGGCACTGCTGATCCTTCTCAGGACACAACCCCACAAGCTCTCCTTGCTTCCAAACCTATAATCAAACTCAAGTCCTAGTAAGCTCCACATGGGTGTGGTAGAAGTGTAACCTATGAGGAGGTAGGACACAGACTGGAGAACTTTGTGAATTTTCCAATTTATACTAACAGAAATCTGGCCAATATATGTGGGAAATGAAATCTATGGTATAGAATCAAGGTGGAAGAAATATAAAATTGGCTTAGAATGAATTTAGGGATATGAGCCCACTAAGCAAGTATTCCAAATTTGATGTCCAAGCTTAAGAGGAGCTAGAAATTGCTCTGTTTTTCTGGTTGACTAAAACATTGACCGGACATTAGGTAACATTGAAATGCTAAAATCTACTTTGCACGTTGAAAATAATCCAAGGTTATAAAGATCGAAATGCTAGAATGGATGTATTATTTAAGACATGCTTACCACCCTGGGATGGTCCAAAGGACATTTTCTTCCCTATGGCTTTGATAAATATATTGTTGAAGAGTTCTGTGATGGCTTTTCTCAGCAGGTCAGAAATTACATTGGAGCTGCTGCCATCAAACTTGGATACTTGAAAGTAACAAGGATGGTAGGATCCTGTGTCAGCAGGGCACAAGTAGAGGCACTTACTTGCCAAAGACAAGGTGGGCATGTTAATCATAATAGACAGCAGAGCAAAAACCATAATCAGAATGATATGATTCACAGAGCTCTTTGGCATTGACTAATTGATTCTGTGAATTAAAACAGTCAATTCTTGCTGTTCCCTATTTCTGTATTTGCACATTCACCTATTTGTAAAATTTATGTAACTTCAAAATTATTAGAAGCAATCTTTTTGAGGTCATTGTGGATGTACATGTGTACAAAATGGCAAAATATTTAACTCTGCTGATGCTTCCATTCCCAGCTGAGGTTAAACCAGGCAATGCTTTGGCTTTTTGTTTCAGCTCTCTGTAAACAAGTGTTCTTTTCAAGGTTTGTTTAGTGGTTCATAAACTGCATTTTTGTGCTTTTTGTTAATGATTTATTTTGCTATTTTACTTTTCTTGTAGAGACAGAGTTTTACTTTATCACCCTCGGTAGAGTGCCGTAGTGTCACAGCTCACAGCAACCTCCAACTCCTGGGCATAGGCAATTCTCTTGCCTCAGCCTCCTGAGTACCTGGGACTACAGGCACCTGCACAACACCCAGCTATTTTTATTTTATTTTTTTGCAATTTGGCCAGGGCCAGGTTTGAACCTGCCACCCTCTGTACATGAAGCCAGCACCCTACCCACTGAGCCACAGGTGATGCCCTGCTTTGCTGTTTAAAATGGCCCCCAATTTTACTGCTAAAGTCCTAGCTAGTGGTCCTGAGTGAAAGAAGGCTGGGGAGTGCCTTATAGAGAAAACACATGTTCGAAAAGCTCTGCTCAGGCATGACTTATCACGTTCTTGCCATCAGTTCAATGTTAAAGAATAAACAGCATGTATGTAAGCTACTACTAAAATTTTGGGATAGACTGTTATGGCCCATTATTTCACTTCCAAGAAGCACAGTTGACAGAGTCCTTTCTGATTCACCTGTGCAAGTTTCAACTTGTTTTGTTTATCAGTGGTGCTAGGAGGACTTCATTTGTTTCTCTACATGGGAACTTTATGTTTCCTGATTTTTATGTATGTCAAAACTTTTGCAATGTTCCACTTATTAAATATCATGTCTTCAAATAGAAATATTCAAAAAACAAGGATATGTATTGCTTGGATAACAACAATATTGTGAACAGAGGTGCGGGAATCTAACTTTGTGTTTCCCTTCGGAGCAATGGTTTAGTGTTTGCTAATTCAGTGTGCATGGTGGCTTTACAGAACACAACTATGATGAATAATGAGAATCAAGTGTAGGTGGTGTTAAAGTACTACTGATCTAAGTCTAAGATCAGTCTAAGATTGATCTTAGTCTAAGACTAAGAAAAGATCTAAGTCTTCTTTTGTGAAAACAGAGTCACAACATTTTAATCATTTCCCGTACTTGAGTCACTTCATAGACTTGAATGAAGGAGAAGCTGGGTTCTCTTGAGGAAAGAGCTTGCTACATTGCCAAAAATGTATAATATTAATATTAGTCACTGCTCAGGCTTCCCCAATGGGATGTACACAAAGCTTTTGCAAATTTGGGTGAGTACTGGACACTGACTCTGAAATCACATTTATTCCTGGAAACCCAAAATGGCACTGTGGTCAGCCAGTCAAATAAGAGGCTTTTGAAAGTCAGATAACCATGGTCTCAGCTGGTCCCCAGGTCTACTCAGTCATCATTTACCCACTCTTAAAATGCGTAATGAAGAAGATACTGTCAGAAACTGGTTCCCTGACCTGAGAAGTGAGAGAAGTCACTAGAAATACTTCATCATGAATTTTAAATAGAAACACATAAGAAAAAGGAACAATATCTTCATAGGCATCCTTGGATTTTGAAAGGAGTATATAACTCATGTGTCTGTGCTGTACTGACCCATTCATTGATAGTAACTAGCTCTGAGTGAAGCCCAGAATAAAAGATGCTCTGCTACAGTCCAGCTGTGCAAGTTGCTCTGTCCCTCAGCTCATATGACAGCAAATCCAATGATGCTCAAAATCTCAGTGACAAATAAACAGGGTATTTGGAGCCTTTGAAAGGTCCCTATGGATGACACATAATGCACACTTAGGATTTGGAGCAAAGCTAGGCTATCCTCTGTAGGAAAACTATAGTCTCCTTTGGAGACTAGCTGTTGGCTTGGTATTGGACCTTAGCAGAAATAGAAGAAAATCTAACCATGGCTGCTAAGTTACCATAAGCTGCTCTTCAGAATATGGGTGTGGTCCTACACACCAGGCCATAAAGTCACATGTGCACACCAGTGCTTCATAACCAAATGGAATCAGGTCTCAAAGGTGCGAGTAAGTTGTATGAGAAAGCTGCCTAGATGCCCATGGTTCCTGCTTCCAATACATTGTCTTCTTTTTCTCCACCTACATCGAGGGATTTGTAGGGAGATCCCTGTGCTCAGTTGCCTGAGGAAGGAACATGTGAGATCCCCTTCAAAATGGAAGACTACAGCACTACACCCCCCTGCTGGGATGGCCATGCAATACCAATTTGTCCTTTCTGAGAAGAATTGTGGGAAGCATTAATCACAGAGCCACTCCTAATATTGCCTTCATAGAATCAAAGAATTTGAGCAGAGCAACCTTGGACTTTAAGGCTGTGCAGCCTATAAAGTTTAGTATCATGGTCGCCTACATAATAGGAGTACAGCGGAAGTAAAAATAAATGATGTTAATAAAGGAGATGTCATAAGATTAGTGGGAAACTATAGGACATCCAGTTGTTCAAAAGTTTCTAAATTAATCTTATGATAGTTATAATTAACTATTTTTCTCAAACTTATTTTAAAGAGGTCTGAAACGCAGGAAGGGGGTGATGAAGGGAAATCCTTTCAGAGGGCAGAAATATGGGGTGTATTCCTGGTTGTTCCTTTAGTTTGGAGGAGAGATGACCAAAAAAGTATGAGTCTACAGCAATTCATAGAACACGATTAATTTTTTGGCAGCGTGTCAAATGGGCTTAGTCTGTGGAAAAGTTTGTGTCCTATGTTAGTGCTCACCAAAGAAGGATTATAATAATAAAGGGGTAGACTGATTCATTTGGTGGATGTCAGTCAGCATCAGACCTCATGTCTAATTGGCTCATGAACAAGTGGCCACGATGATATGATGGAAGTTATATATATATATATTTCTACTCACTGAGGCCAATCTAACCACAGCCACTGCTGAGTGCTTAGTCAGCTAATGAGAGCAACACTGAGCTCTGATATGTCACCATTGCCCAAGGGGATCAGCGAGCTGCACAGTGACAAGTTTATTGCAATGCAATAGCATTTGTTCTGATTGGAATAGACACTTACACTGGATGTGGATTTTACTCAGATTTTCTCCATGCTTCTGCTCAAACTAACATTTGTGGACTTATAGAATGCCTTCTTATTACTCCCCACCCCCCTTTTTTTAAAGATGGTGAACTAGTTTTCCTATAGTTTCTCGCTCTGATGGAGCTATTATTCTTCTAATAATAGCTTACCATCCAAATCTTCATTGTTTTGGAGAACTCTTTAAACTTTTCCACACTCTGTTATTATATAAAGACGGATCCTTTAGAGAGATCTTTAGCCTTGTGGTCCCCAAACCTAAGACCTAGTTGCAGGAAAACAAGCTCAGGGATCCCACTGATTCTGCACTATGATTATATATTACAACGTAATGATAACAGAAATAAAGTGCACGATAAACGTAATGTGCTTGAATCATCCTCAAACCATCTCCTCTCACCCCCAAGGCCATGGAAAAATTGGCTTCCATGAAACTGGTCCCTTGTGCCAAAAATATTGGGGACTGCTGCTCTAGAGTACCCTGTTCTTATATCTTACCTGTTCTTTATACAAAACTCCAAACCACTGCTCCAGGACTGGAAGAGTGCCTCACTGCTGGAGCAATCAATCTCCTGCCCTGTGAGCAGGATGCTGGATGGGGTTGGTAGTGTCTGGTTTTATTTGACTTGCCTCTCCTGCTCTGGAGCCTCTGTTAAATGAGGTGGGGTGAGGATGACTGGGACCCCAGTATTCTCAGTGTGCCGTGCCTGAACTAGAGCCTATATACTCTGAGAGTGGGAACTGCTTAGAGACCCTGCATTCCTCCTTCACACTCATCTGGAGAGCAGCCTTCCCCACACAGAGCTGTGGAGTGGACGAGAAGTGCTACTGGGTTATCTCTCATGGAGACATACTACAGCCATTGAGCCAAGAGGTGGGGGAACTCTGTCTTCCTGGCCACACTGTCCTGGAGCGGGTCTTCCATTAGCTCATCTATAGACAGAAGAAGGATGAGCCAGTCAGGGGTAAAGTGTCATAAACTCTCGTTCTTACCACAGTTTAATAGATTTTTCTCAAATAAAGGTTTCCTTGTGTGATATATGCACTTAGAATAATTCTTCAAGATTTTAGTTTTTAAAAGTAATTTTCACCAAATACGGTTTTTTGACTAGAGAATGAGTCCCCAGAGCTCTTCACACCACCTTTCTGGGCATGAAAGGTATTTGTAGGTTAGCTTCATTTTGATTGTACTTGAGATATTTGTATCTTGGTAGCCAGAGACATGACGTTGTTATTATTTTATTTGGAGATTAAATGTGGTTTAGTGAGATGTGTATGTGTGCCAAATTGAAAATAGGTTGATTGTGGTCACTTTGTATCATGTTCGATCTGGCAAGGCTGAACTATAATACATTTCCCAGAAATCTCTTTCCTGTGTTTTTGGTTAGGCTGAGCCACGTGAGAGATCCTTCTGGGATCATTTGGAGGGCAGAGTAGTGGCAGCAGCCCTGTTATCCCCTCTCACACTGCTGCTTATTTGCTGGTTCACTTGACTGCTGTGAGGCAGCAGCCAGGCCAGCAGCTGTTCTATCTGTCTCTGGAGATACGCTCAGGGTGTCTGATTCCTAGGCCAGGTGTGTGTGTTTAACATGTCCCAGCTCCTGTAAGACACTCATTCCATCAAGTTCAGTAGCAATGTGTTACGTGCTTCTGCTGGTCCTCATGGGCTATAGTTTGTGTTTGTGGGTTACAGTGTTTTCTTGCTCTCTCTTACTTTCCATCCATTTTCTCCGTGCATGTTAAGCATCAGATATAAAGGCAAAAGTTTACAAATACTACTAAGCTAGCTCTCACAATTCTGTGAAAACAAATTTCTGTTAATAAAAATCACTACATCTATCTATCATCTATCTTCATCATCATCATCATCTATACCTTAGTGCTTCTGCTTCTTTCATTGATGCTAACTCAAAGAAACATCAACAAATCTTTTTCTTGTGTATCTTGAAGAACTTTCAAAACATGACTACAAAGCATAATTACATAAAAACAATGAACAGAAATACTTCTTTTGGAGCTGGGATGGAAAAAGACATAGAGTTTGATGTAGATGGAGGTCAACCTCCTGTGTCCATGCCGTGGACGGAACTTGAAGAAACCCAAGTCAGAAAATTGTGAAAACCAGATTTCTCTTCTGTGTAACACTCTCCTTCTCAGAGCCATTGTCCTTGAGGAGACCAGATGTTTTTTTTGCTGGAACACAGGCAGAATATCAGTGAGCTAAGATGGTGTCTCCAGATCAGATGAGCCATTAAGAAAAGAAAACTCTCAAGCAAACCGGTGGTCCTAGACACATAGACCGCTGGAGACATTTCCGCAACAACCCACAAGGAGTAAGAATCACAGCTTCATCATTTTGAGAGCTTGGGAAAGATATTAACCCTTTCACAACCGCTCCATCAGTCCCATCTTATACATAAAGACCCTAATGCTAGGAGGGAGTAACTTCTCCATGGTCATACAGTTGGCAAGCCAGCACTGGACCCAGACTGACTGATTCCAGAAACAGTGCGTTTTGTCTCTATTTTATAGGAATGAAAAAGAATAGTTTAAATAGTTTTAAAACTTGAGGATCTATTAATATTAGAGAAGAAACATTCCTACCCGTTAATAATATATATATATTTCACGTGCGGCCTTCCCTAAGGAGCTTAAAATCAAACATTCAGATAAAAATAGTTACCTCATAGAACTGTTTTGAGGAATCAAAAATATTTTAATGTAAACAATCTAGCTTAGGGGCTGATATATAGTAGATCCTACATAAATGTTACTTAATTTATCTTCTTCTAGATCGCTATAGGTCCTTTACACTCCCATTTATTTGTGGGAAATTTTTCTATAGTCCCAGAGCATCTTTCTGAAGAACTAAAGATGTTTTAATCCCCCTTTATGATAGAACCCTAATCTACATAGTATAAGCCTCTGTCCTGTGTTCAGAAATTGCTGCCTCAGTTTCCCTCATTCCTATCACAAGACTCCCAGGCTTGACTGAAAATAAGATCCTTGATGACTTTTGTTGATATTTCATGGTTAACAAAGCAGAGATAAGATCAGTTTTCTCTCTTTCCTAACTTCCTGTGTACTAGATTTAGCAATGTCAACACTAGCTCTTGTTTGCAAATTTCTTTTATTCATTTTTTATTTTTTTCTTCATTACATCATAACTGTGTACATTAATGCATTTATGAGGTACAATGTGCTGATTTGATATACAGTGTGGAATGTGACTCTTTCCTATACAAATTAGGTGATTCACACGACTACCATTTAGATTAGTATATAATACAATGCCATTTAGATTAGTCAATGGCAAATGTGAATCAGCACACTTGCTAGCAGATCAAAATGACTTTCATCATATGTTCATCATTTTCACATAGTAGAGGGGTTTCACTTTTCTTTCCAGTGCTGACTCTGCTAAAAATGCCTGAATATTTAAATGGTCTATAATTTTGTCAATTTAAACATTCTCTGCAAATCAGAGGGGTTGGACCCAATGATCTCCTAAGTTTATATATCTTAAATTCAACTGCTTTTATATTTCAGATATCACTGCTTATATTTACTAAAGGATAACTTTGGCATGCTGAGTATCTCCAATAGGTATCAAGGTTCTTGTTAATATCAACTTTAAAAACCATAATTAGTAATATACAAATTAAAGTTATGGCACAGCATTTAGTGACATTTTACTCTGTTTTTTCTCCAGAAAATCATTTTCTTAAATCCTAGAATATCAATATTTATTGCAAAAAAAGCTGAAATACAAAAGAGCTCCTAGTCTTAATAGGAAAGTTCAATGGTAAATATTTGAAATGTAATGGTGGAAAATATTTTATAACAATAGAGTTCACAGATGGTACTTTAAAATTGTGAAATATACTACTTCTTATGAAAATATAATTATTCTTAATATCGTTCTGAACATTTCTGAATAATTTAAGAACACCTCATTAAGAATGTTTTGAATTTGTCCCTTCTTCTGTGGGAGGAAAGGTGACCAACTTGAGGTTAGGAACCTAATCCAGATCATCTTTATAAGAGAAGGATAAACTTCAAAGAATCTGGGAATAATCTTATCAAAAAGGATTAAAAGATGTACTACAGGAATTATAATTTGGAGAATCAAATGGATTACAATGGTTATTACTTTGCTTAAACGTAGTATAATACACCGAATACAGCTTCCTGCTCACCAGGATTAGATACTATAATTTCTAAAATGCTCCTCTGTTATATTAAATTCATATTCATCTACATTTTTGCTTGTTGACATTTTGTGTTATAATTAGTGTGTGGAGAAAGTCTGCGTGTGTCTATTGTATGAACCCTTACACCTGTTTTACCGTCTGTTTCATTCAACAGATTGTATTAAGGACAATGCAAAATACTTTGATTTTTCAATCCAATTCAGCCATATTGGTAGTATGGCACTTCTCTAGTAACTAATAAATTATTCTAGATCTCAAAACACATGACCTATAAAACAGGAAAGTTCCAAGACCTATGACTGGAAAGGGGTGCGCTCTTGTACCAGTAGAATTGGTATGTTATTCTGCTTGCATAGATTCTGACCTGCAGTATCTTCTATTAGGCTAGTACATTTAAAAAATAAATTTAAGTAAGAAGTTTGAATTTATGTGTTCCAGGGGAAGCCCAGTAAACTTTACTTATATTGGAAAGATCAGAGCAACTAGACAAGGACTTCCACTCCTCACCGCTCACTTTAGACTATACGTAAGAACACTGTACCCTTCAAATTATATTCTTTTCCCTCCCAGGACCTAGGGCCTAATGGTCTGTGGCACATTTATCATGCAACAGCATGATTTATGTGTCTATATATTAAAATTCTATCGCCTCAAAGGCAAAACAGCAACCAAATATGAAGTTATATTTTGGGGATGGGAGTGAAGATATAGTAAAACTCTTAACATTAATTATCGCGTAACTTAAACATAGATAACAAAGAACACAGTAAAAAAATATGTAAAAATAAAATAAAGCCTTTAAATTTTTTTGATTATCTGATTTTCTTATTCCAGCTATAGCTCTTCTTATAAATCAGTACTTTCTAATCTCACTCTTGATACAATGCTAGAACTAACTGTGCTGAATAGGATTTTTTTTGCCCAGGTACAGAGGAATGAAGAAGAAATAGACAGATCATCTAAATAATTGCATTGCCCTTCTCCACTATCCCAAGGCTATGCTAACATTTCAAGTCATGGCCCTTTTGTCTTGCTGATTTCATGATTTCTTATGCTGAATTAAAGGCTATGCACATTCTGAAGTTAGAATATGACTGAAGGGAAACCAGGCATATAAGCTACCAAAAGAGTTGATATATTTAATTTTTTTTGAATTCCTTAAATATACTTTTATAGGCTACTTTTCAAAGAAGATAAATACACATATATTACATAAACTATAGATGATGGATCCTTTTTCTCCATATTCAACGATTAAGTTTTCTTTTCTTGAGGTTTATTTTTTCAGTCACAACTTGTCAAAATTAATTCCATCATTTGTGACATTTTAATGGCATCAATTGTCAGTGACATCAAGGGCTTGAAGTTTTCTTCAATTGGTTGAATGCATAGAAAGTACCATGAAAGTAAGCCTATAGTTTTGGGGTTTTTTTCTTTTTTCTGGATATTGCTTAAAAAATATACAAACTAAAAGTTTCTTTTAGTTTCATGTGCTATGCAAAGCTGAAGTGAGAGGCTTCAGTTAGTTTGGGAGTGATGACATTTGATTTCTCATTTCTTACTATGTACTCTCCCCAGGTAAGCAATTTAGCCCTTTCATCTACTTATTGGCCTTTTTGATTAAATAAGAAGTTGACAAGTTTTCTTCTTAATGTGAACTTTAAAGTACAAAGAGGAAAAAAAAAATCCCCATTTTTAGTAATTTTGAATGTTTTACATGGAGACTTGAATTCTTTGCTAAACACTCCAATAAATGGAATATTTAAATATTTAAAGGTTCGAGTAGAAAGTTCCAGTGAGCTCTATTTTTCTGATAGCAAAGTACATCAACTCTTTTCAATGCAGGAATTTTATAAAATTTTGTGAAGATAGAGAGAAAAAGTACTTAACCAGCTTATTTTTGGCTTAATAAACTCAGATTATTTATCATAGAGGTCTTATTATATTCTACTCATATACATTCCCATTCATTTATAACCTTTTTTTCAATCTAACATGAGGGTTTATTTGTGAAAATTATATAAAAATGTATACACCTGAGCATTGGAAACAGTAAATTGATATACAAATTTAAGGTAGTTTTTAAAATATTATTGCCTAGGACAGGGAAAAATTATTGACATGAATGGTTTGGAGTTAATAGAGGAACTTTATGTTTTTATTATTTTTTATATATTTTTTATTTTTGAGGATTCATTGAGGGTACAAAGAATTAGGTTACATAGATTGCATTTGTTAGATAAAGTTCCTCATAATTGTGTCTTGCCCTCAAAAGGTGTGCTATACACTGTGACCCCTCACCCCCCTCCCTCCTCTCCTTCCACTTGCTCATTCCCCTAGCTGTGAGTTTGTTGTGAATGGCTTGAATCAGATTAAGAAGCGTGCCAACTATGCCTGTATTTTTATGTGTTCTAGTTAGAAAAGGATCAAATGCTTTTTCTGCATCTATCGAGAGGATCATATGGTCTTTGTTTTTGCTTCTGTTGATATGGTGAATTACATTTATGGACTTGTGTTTGCTAAATCAGCCTTGTATCTATGGGATGAAACCTACTTGATCATGATGAATGATATTCTTAATGTATAGCTGTAATGTGCAGCTCAGATTTTATTGAGAATTTTTGCATTTATATTCATTGGTGAAATTGGTCTGACGTTCCCCTTTTTAGTTGGGTCTTTTCCTTGTTTTGGCATCAGGGTGATGTTTGCTTCATAGCAAGTGTTGGGGAAGATTATTTCCTTCTCACTCTTTAGAAATAATTTTGCAGTGTGGGTGTAAGCTTTTCTTTGAAGGTTTGATAGATTTCTGGTATGAAGCCATTTGGATCAGGGCTTTTTTTTTTTGTTGGGAGAATTTTTATTGTTTCTTTGATCTCAATTTTTGAAATCGATCTGTTCAAGAAATCTATTTATTCTTGGCTAAGTCTAGGGAGAGGGTGTGATTCCAGGAATTGATTTATTTCCTTTACATTGTCAAATTTCTGGGCATAGAGTTTCTGGTAGTACTCAGAGATGATCTCTTGTGTCTCAGTGGCATCTGTTGTTATTTCCCCCTTATCCTTTCTGAGTCAGGTTATTAGAGATTTTACTTTTCTATTTCTAGTTAATCTGGCCACTGGTTTCTTGATTTTATTTATTTTTTTGAAAAACCAACTTTTTGTTTCATTAACTTTCTGAATGTTTCTTTTGTTTTCAGTTTCATTCATCTCTGATTTAATTTTGGTTGTTTCTTCTTTTCTTCTGTGTTTGCGATTAGATTGTTCTTTTTTATCCAGTTACATAAGAAGGTTCAAGAGTTTCTTGACATGCTCTCTGTTTTGAATGTAGGCATCTAATATGATAAATTTATGCATAAGACAGTTTTGCTATATCCCACAGGTTTGGATATGTATCTTCATTGTTGTTATGTTTGAAAAAATTGAACTATTTCCTCTTTTATCTCTTCTTGAACCCAACTATTATTCAGCATAAGGTTGTTTAATTTCCAAGTCTTTGTGTGGGGATGAATGTTTTTGTTGGGGTTGAGTTCCACCTTTATTGCCTTGTGGTCTGAGAAGAAATAAGGTATAATTTCTATCTTTTTAATTTTGCTGAGGTTTGATTTGTATCCTAGGATGTGGTCAATTTTGAAGTACTGTGGACTGATGAGAAAGATGTACATCCATTAGCTTTGGGATGGTGTGTTCTGTATATGTCTACTAATCCCATTAGGGTCACATTTATGTCCTTTGTATCTTTGTTTAGTTTTTGTGTAGAGGATCTATCCAGTTCTGTCAGAGGAATATTTAAGTTCCCGGCTATTACGGTGTTATGGGATATCATATTGTTGAGATCACTCAAGGTCTGCTTCATAAATTTGGGACCGTTTATGTTGGGTGCATAAATATTTAAAATTGAAATGTCTTCTTGTTGTAGTGTTCCTTTGACCAGTATAAAGTGTCCATTTTTGTCTTTCTTACCTTTAGTTTCTTTAAATCCACTTGTATCTGAAATAAGATTGCAACCCCTCCTTTCTTCTGATTTCCATTTACTTGAAATACTGTTTTCCATCACTTAACCTTGCATCTTGATTTATCCTTTGAGGTTTGGTGTGTCTCCTAGAGATAGCATATGGATGGCTTGTGCTTTTTTATCCAGTAAACCAGCCTATGCCTCTTAGGTGGTAAATTCAGTCCATTGACATTTATTGAGAGAATTGATAAGTGTGGTGGAGTTCTATTCATCTTATGAAAGTCCATTGTGTAGTTTTATCCTTTGTGCCATTATGGAACCTAAGTTTTGACCTTTAGCTTCTGGATGTTTACTTTGCTGGTGGTCCATTGTGATGGTCAGGGTTGAGAAGAGGTCTATTTCTTGTAGAGCTGGTCTTGTTCTGGAAAATTTCTTTACTGCTTGTGTATCTACAAAAGATTTGATATCTTCATCCATTTTGAAGCTTAGTTTAGCAGGATACAGAATTCTGGGCTGAAAATTATTTTCTTTAAGAATGTTGAAGGTGGATGACCATTCTTTTCTGGCTTGGAAAGTTTCATTTGAAAATTCTGCTGCCATCCTAATGACTCTGCCTCTGTAGGCCAGTTGGTGCTTCCTGGCTGCTTGCAGAAGTTTTTCTTTCATCTTGACTGTTGACAAGTTCATTACAAAATGTCTTGGAGAGGCTCTGATTGAGTTGAAATGACCTGGGAAATGACCATCTGAAAGAAATGAGCTTGGGTCTTTAGTAAAAGTTGGGAAGTTTTCATTTATGATAGTTTCCAGTAGGGCTTCCATTCCTTGGGGTGATCTTCTTCCCCTATTATTCATATGTTTGAATGTTTCATGGTGTCTTATAGTTCTGTAAGTGCCTATTCTGCTTTCTCTGTCTTTTCTGTCTCTTTAACTACCTGCATTAACTAGAAAACTTTATGCTCTAGCTCTGAGGTTCTTTCTTCTCCATGATCTAACCTATTTTTAATAATTTCCATTGCATATTTATTAATACATTTCCTGATTGTCTCCTTAATTTCCTTAAACTCCTCCACATCCTTTATGTAGTCCATGTATCTCTCATCTGACTTTTGGTTCTGTTTTTCCATTGTCTCAACCATTCCTTTTTTAGATTTTATGATCCATATTTACCTTTTCTGTCAAATCCATTAATTCTTTATAAGTAGACTTTTTTGTAGTAGCTGCCTCATGGTGCTTTGGGGGAGTTGCTCTATTTTGCTTTTTCATGTTGCCTAAATTTTTCTGTTGTTTCTCTTCATGTGCTCTTGCTTCTTGTTCACCTCATTGTCTTCCTTTTTCCTTTTGACTGCCTCCTTAGCTTCAAATTACCTAGTCTCAGAGCTTAGGGATTGAAATGGCCTCAGTCTGGGCAAAGCCAAACTCTTCTTCATGGCTGAAAAAACAGAAGTCCTTGCTCATAATGACAATATATTGCAATATGTTGCCAGGAGACTATGTGGTGCTGTGGTGTGTTTTTTTTTTTTTTTTTTTTTTTTTTGAAATGGAGGCACAGTTGGCAACATCTGTGGTCCTTATTCCTAACTTAGTTGCCTTTGTGATCACCTGATTTTTTCCTTAGCACTCAGACCCTGATGGTTTGGGATTTCAAAGCTCACAAGAATCCTACAGGGGTAGGTCTCAGTGCCTCATGACTCCAGTTCATGTGGGATGCAGGAGTCCCTCATCCTGTCCTAAGAGTGGAGTTCTGATCCCAGTAAGAAAAATTAAGATGACTGTGCTGTAGGCCCCTGCTAAGACCTTTTCATCACCTTTCCACAATGGCAGCCCCCAGCCCCTGAGACCTTCTCAGTATGGCTGCCTTTCAGCAACCAAACTTATGGCAAAACCACTCCAAACAGCATTCAAATCTGGTTGCTGTATGCTGTTGGAGTCTGTCCACTCTGCCATGTTTTCCACGCAATGCACAGCTTCCTCCAACAACTGAAAACTCTGGAAAGGCTTACTCCCATCCCAGACTTCCACAGGGAACCAATTGATTCCAGCCAGTCACAATAAGTTGCTTAATTCATCAGATTTCCACCTCTCCAGATCATATGCTGTATCCAGCTCACCAACTCCTCACTGTGGTCCCTGAGCTATGATTCTATTAATAGATATGGTCCATGTGCCGGGATAGCTGGGTTCTCTCTTTTCCTCTAGTCATTCTAGGAGACCTGAGCTGAATGAGTCTTCTGATGTGCCATCTTGTTGCACCCCCATGAACCTAATTTCATTTATAAACTTTGTAAAAGCATAATTTCAAAATACTTTCAAAAAAAAAAAAAAAAAGAAACTATGACATCTCATCAATGTCACCAACAAAATTATGTTTATAAGACAAACTACATTTTCTTGCACAATCTATTCTCAAAGTATAATTTTCAAAGCATTTAGAAATTGTATTCTTATGCAAGTTGATGAGTATGAGTCAAAGACTTATTAATATCATCAATGACAGAAACAGGATTGTGAACACTCTCAAAAATTTATAGATAAAAGTATTTATAGTCACTGAAATAGTATTGGTATAATATTGTTATAAAATAAAAGCCAATCACACCTTTCAGGATTTGTGGGTGTGACTTTTGTCTGACAAAATAAGCTACAATGAGATTTACAGAATCCCCCAAAATTTGGGGGATAGAATCACATCAGCAGAGGTGTTTTCAGCTTGTACTAAAAAGAAGGAGGACAGTACAAAATAACAGGAGGTCATTGGACCCTCAGAAAACAGGCTTAGAAAATTATTCAGCTGCCCATGTATGCTACATCTCTTGAAAATGGAAGAATAAATACATGCTGTTTAAAGCCATTAAATTTGGGAGTGATTTGTTATGCTGAAGTAGATAAGTAAAGAAGAGGAAAGGTTAAATGTATTTGAAATAAGTAAATAAGTAGTATACACACAATTTAAAAATGGAGAGAAGAGCGGTACACAAAATTAAGATAAATGTCATAAGCTCCCAGAAAGTCTTACATCAACATTCTGAAACCATGAGGAAAAAGCATACATGGCCATAGGCACTAGAATAGACAAATAAGATATTATGCAAGAAAGAATAATTGAAAACACAGGAGTTGGATTTGAAACCTGATTTTGCCAGTTAGGAGTTATGTGACCACAGGCTGGTCAACTAACTTCCTTTACTTGTATGTCTATGAATGACAATGTCTCATTGTGAGGATTAATTGAAGTAAAGACACATCCTGATTTACCCAGGGTAGTCCACCTACATGTTACTTGTTCCAGCAGGGATATTAGTAGTATCCTTTTTCACTCTCAATAAAGTCTCAATTTAGATGATAAATTATGTGTTTTCCTGAAAAATAACTAACATAATGCATATAAAATATTAAAACATGACACTAAAGACAAAACACCTAGATTTTACCCTTTGTAACAAAAAAAAGGATGATTAGTAATTTTTAAGTAATTTTTATTACAATTACTGTTTGCATTTATAAAGAGATAGGTATAGAGATATCATATTCATATATATATGAGTTTATGTGAGTGCATTCACCCAAAACACATAAAAGGAGAAACCACATTTGCATAACATTTTGGAAGGATTAATCCAATAGCAGTGATTCAGATTAAGGAGTAGGATATTACAGCACATCTGGTATTGAATTATTTCATTTCATGAGCAAGATTGATCTATTTCTACTTAATAGAGTAAAATATATGAAACCGGGAACATCATAATGAGTTATCTATGGTTTTGTCTCATTCATAATAAACTTTAAAAGGAAGCAAAATCAATACAAATGAAAAAAACAGTAAATTTTGAACATAATCAACTGGGGCAATGGGAATAATAAGTAGAGAATAATTTGGTCACAAGTATCTCTTTGATTCAGAGAAAACCTCTATTTTCATGAGTCCCACAATGACTATGAACAAACAAACATGAATCTTTCAGTTGGGGCTTGGAAAATATATTCAAAGTATTACTCCTTTCTACAAAACAACTCCTTAATATGTCATTGTCAAACTCCCCATTTCCTGACAGTGAGATTAGTAGTTAGCTGTCTCCTCACAGCTGATTGTGGTGAATAGTGTGTGTTGTCATTGCAAATCTTGTTCCAATGTGCTTCATTGGAAATCTGTCTTGAGAATTAAAACACCAACCAGAGCATTTAAAAAAATATTTAACTTAAAGAAAAAAAAAATTCTAGCTTAATGCACTTTTTCATGTATGAATTCTAAGTCCTGACAAGGACTTGAGGATGAGGCAACCTTGCTAGTGTTTACAAAAGTGATAGCTCAATACTTGTTTGTTCATAAAACTGAATAACAAAGTGAGAACAAGTGGGTTGAGAAGAAAGGAAAGGAAGATTTATTAATTTGTGAGCCAATAAGTAGGATGGTAGACACTTTTCTTGAAGAACCACCATCCTCCTGTTGAGAGTTTAGGCTCCTTTACAGATCCATAGTCATTTGTTAACTGAGGGTTTTCATGGTTGTTCCACAGCACTGTTCCCTGGGGCCTCTTTGGGCTTGATTGTTTCTCATCTAATCTAATTTTTCGGTTTCTTCATCTTTTGTTTTGCCCCATTGAATCATCTCCTGCAGTTGGAAGAAAAAAAAATGAACAAAGTAGCACAAATAAACCTGCAAGTTAAGCTTTCCTAGGATTGTTACTGTGAGATTGCAGTATCCCCTTGGCTTAATTTATTTTTAACTGTAGCACTAGCGTAGGTCCTGGAAGCCTAGACAAAAATGACAACCTGAAATGAAAGAAGTGAAAATGCTTGCGTTAACTGGCAGATGGAAAAGAAAGTAATAAAAAGCTTAGATGGACCTACTGAAATGTACGCATAGGTGAGACCAGAAACTTACCAAAAGGTTATGTTTCATGCCTAGAAGACACCAAACCTTCAGGAAAGTACTGGTGAGAGCACCACCAGCATCATGGAGATGTCCAGTGGTGTCTATCCTCTGCAGGCCTGGGCTATGTACCTCAAACAGTGTGCTACTTCCCTGTGAGTAATATTTTAACACTTACAGATACCCATTTCATGCTTTAAAGGCAATTCCCATTCTCAGTAATTCTCTAAAAGTTAAGGTTTAAGCCTGAGTTGAACTAAATCACTATTAATTGTATGAATGCATGTTCTGCTTAAAGAAAACAACTGCTTTCCTCTTTGTGGTAATGAATTACTTAACTTTAAGAAAACTTGATTCTCTATAAAATATCATTATAATTTCCTGGGTGTTCAGAAAGGTTTAGTAGAATGAGCATGGCCTCTCAACTTGGGAGGAATGTTCTTCTGTTACAAGACACGCAATGTAGGCTATAAAAAGTCTTTGAACTTCAATTTCCTTATATTTAATATAAATAAAAATAAGCATTAACATTTGTTGAGTGCAAAATATGTGCAAAGCACTGTTCTAAGTACTTTATTTGGAATTGTTTATTTAATCCTCAGAACAACTCCATCAAGATTGTAGAGTTTGCTCAAGAAGATACTAAGGCAACACAGGGTTGGGGACTGGTAATATGACCACATTGGTGGTCAACTGGCATATATTTATCAGGTTTTCCAATACAGACTGGATGCACTGATCTTTAATTCTTATCATTAAAGAAAAAGTTATTATTCTTGGAGGCTTCAGAAAAGACAATAAGGCCTACTGATAAGTTTAATTTCCTTCATCTAGTGTTATTTATTATATGTTTATCATGGAAATGATATACTTAAAGACAAGTAAAATTCATATTAACCACAAGTAGAAATAAGTCATTACACACAAAAGTAAGCAATAACAGACAAAGTAATAATTTATTATGTTATAATAATTTTCAGGATACTTTTTGTTATAACTATATGTAACTTATCCCTGTAGGTTAATAACTAATTGATGTAACAAAATTTATGGATTATAATTAATTACTAGGTTTGTACCACAGATGGAACTAATATATATGTTTTCTATTTTCTTTCTTCTTTTTTATTGAAACAGAGTTTCACTCTGTCACCCTGGGTAGAGTGCCATGGTATCATAGCTCACAGAAACCTTAAACTCTTGCCTCAGCCTCCCTAGTAGGATTACAGGTGTGTACTACCACATGTAGCTAGGTTTTCTATTTTTAGTACAGTCTCACTCTTTCTCAGGCTAGTCTTGAACTCCTGAACTCAAGCAATCCACTGCCTTGGCATCCCAGAGTGCTGCAATTACAGACATGAGTCACTGTGCCTGGCCAATATATATTTTCTAATTTAAAAATGGTTTATCTGTCAGAATTCAACCCACTGCTCAGAATTCAACCCAGAGCTTGTTGATCCTACTTCAGATTTCTTGGTAAGATAATGTGTATTATATTAATATATAGCACTCTAGGCTGAACAAATAATGAAGGACTTTACTCAAATAGGTACTGAAGATATCTTTGAGGAACATAAATATAGTCTCATATAATGTGGATTCTGATATTAGGTAGCTGTTAATGAAGAAATATTTAAGAAAAGAAGAATGAGTTTTATCATTAAATGATTTTTTAACATTTTTATTCTCCATTATAAGAAGACATTAGCCAACTGCTGCTCTTCAGGTGGTACTGGTAGCAACGTTTGCAAACATAAGCATAAAATTTCAAACAGCATAGTTGTTGTGGTTGTAAAGAAAAATATGATTAATATATTAATAGAAAGGCTGGTAAAAGTGGAAGGAATTAAAACTATATTTTTACTCCAATAGAAAGTAGAGTAAGTAAAATATGTTTACTTTGCTAGATTCTATTGCAATGTTGCATTTTAACTTAATATTTTATTTTGTGATTTATTTTTAGTATAGTAAAAATGTTTTGGCTAATATTGTGAGTATTGATACTGTGTTAAAGTTTTGGACAATCTATGTAATTTTTCCTTACGAGAAAGTATTGCTCCTATGATAATATTTTTGCTTTTGTAGTGGAAATAAATAACAAAATAGTTTTAACTAAAAGCAAAACAAACCGGTTAAAAGAAAGAAAATATTGTTTATCAATACGTGCTATGAATTTTATATGTTTAAATTAAACTTTAATTCTTTTATGTTGAATGTCTTATATTTTGCTCTCTTTGCTTTAACATAAATATATACTATGTTATACTCTAACTGATATGGCAGAGCATTCAGATGGCTATACATATCTTGTGTTAAACCATAAATTATTCTGTTCTCACAGTGATCAACTTTATCTTTTCACTTTAAAATAAGAGTAAGAAAAAGACATAAAAGATTAAAAAGTGTCATTTGTCCAAAGTTAATAGCATAATTTCAGACTTCTGATATGCCCAAGCATAGGAGTTTACGAATCCTATGTTACTTTCCTGAGGGTTATAGGTTAAACCTTGGTTGTTCCTGTCTGAGCATCTTTACCAAACAGAAAAGACCTATGGGAGTTCCTGAGCATCAGTGCTCATGTCAAGAGGGACAGACAGGTCTCTTTCCAGGAAGAAATGTCTGAAATTTGGTGAATTAAAATCCCTACTAATTCTCCATACTTCTCTCCCAAAAAACTGGCTAAGAAAATTTAAATTTATATCTTGGCAAGATCAAATTCTATAAGACCAGCTATACATATTAAGTACAATTGGATAAATAGATAATTCATACTAACTATTTTTCAAATTATGGACTCCTGAGGGTTACCAAAGGGCTCCCCAAATACATAAGTATGATTTCATTCTGAACATCATTAATGAGCAATAATATGCCCCAAGAATTTGGGGATACAAAAGTCAAAAAAATGGATAAGATTCTTTCCTAAAAAACAATTGCCATTTGAATACAATATACCAAGCTCAATGTACCTTCATTTTATCTGTCAGGCACATTGGACTTACTTTCCATGAATGATTTGTACTGCCAACACTTCTATCCAAAATGTTTTAAAAACTACTGTATTTATCTGAAATTGTGTAAAGGGAAAATATAAGTCTATGTCTTAATTTCTATTTGTTTAATAAACAAAAATAAATAAATAGGAGTAATATCATTTAACAGAAGCTATCACAAACTATGAGAAATGTACTTTACTTAAATCAACTCTGAACACCTTAAAAAAAAAAAAAAAAAAAAAGAAAAGAGGACATTATGTGGTCTGACGAAGAAGTTGGCCATCACTTCACTTTTTCTTGTGGATGATAGTCCTTATAGAATAGAGATTTAAATCAAGAGATTGTTTTTTTTTTTTTTTTTTTTAGCTGTCCTAATAGAAGCGAATAAAATTCACTGTGAACTATTCCAATCAATTACTCAGTGACTGACTTACATTGATTAGAGAAGAGCTGATTAATTGCCATGGATATCCAGATATTTGATGTTTCTATTTTGAACTAATTTTAAAGTAGGGCATATCTACTAGCCATGAAGATTCAAAATTAAAAAATCAATAAACCTAAGCTGATTTTATTTCTTTTATCTTTCTTTTTTTTTTTGTTTGCTATTTTTTTTTATTATAGATAAAAATATGCACTATAGATGTGGCCCAACCCATTACCTTCCACCCAAACATCCCCCCTCCCTTCCCTTTCCTTGGTCCTTTCCTCATAGTCTTGTGGTATAGTTGGGTTATAGCTTTCATGTGAAAGCTATAGTTTAGCTTCATAGTAGAGCTGAGTACATTGGATACTTTTTCTTCCATTCCTGGGATACTTTGCTAAGGAGAATATGTTCCAGCTCCATCCATGTAAACATGAAAGAGGTAGAGTCTCCATCTTTCTTTAAGACTGCGTAGTATTCCATGGTATACATGTACCACAGTTTGCTAGTCCATTCGTGGGTCGATGGGCACTTGGGCGTCTTCCATGACTTAGCAATTATGAATTGGCCTGCAATAAACATTCTGGTACAGATGTCTTTGTTATATTGTGACTT
>CAUYPK010006261.1:0-15885 GCA_963574355.1 Loris lydekkerianus
TTGTGGGGAGGATTATGTTGGTCTTCATGGAGGATAGGTCTAAGAATGTCCTGGAGAGCTGGTTTAGTTGTGGCAAATTTCTTCAACATGTGAATGTCGTTGAAGTATTTAATTGCTCCATCATAAATGAAACTCTGTTTAGCTGGGTACAGGATCCTGGGTTGAAAGTTATTTTGTTTTAGGAGATTAAAAGTCCATGACCATCCTCTTCTAGCTTTTAAGGTTTCAGCAGAGTGATCTGAAGTTATTCTCATATTCTTCCCCTTGTAGGTAATGGTTTTCTTTTGTCTGGCAGCTTTCAGAATTTTCTCCTTCATATTAAATTTAGTGAAATTGATTATGATGTGTCTGAGGGATGTCTTATTTGGGTTGAGTCGTGCTGGAGTTCTGAAACTGTCTGCTATCTGAATTTCGGAATCTCTTGGCATGTCTGGAAAATTCTCCTTCATAATCTCATGGAGAAGAGACTCTGTGCCTTATGAAGCCACTTTGTCACTTTCGGGGATCCCTATAAGACAAATATTGGTTTTCTTCAAATTATCCCAGAGCTCTCTGAGAGACTGTTTTTGCTCTCCATTTCTCTTCTTTTTTGAGGGTTTGGGGGCGTTCAAAAGCTTTGTCTTCAATGTCAGAAATCCTTTCTTCTGCTTGCTCCATTCTGTTACTGAGGGATTCTACTGTGTTTCTCAGATCTTTGAGGTATGCAACTTCTTGTCTCAATGATTCAAAATCTTTGGTCATTTGGTCTTTGAATCCATTTAATTCTTGAGATATCTTTTGGAATTCTAATTTGATCTTGTTTGCTATCGAGATTCTGAATTTCATTTCTGACATCTCAGCTATTTGTTTGTGCATGGGGTCTTGTGTTGTTTCTGCCCCATTGATCCTTGGGGGAGTTGATCTACTCTGATTATACATATTGCCAGAGTTTTTCTGTTGATTTTGCCTCATGATTGTTTTTCACTGTTGCCTCTGGCCGTCCTCAGAGTTGGGGAGGTGTCTCTCCAAGATTAGACCCCAGCAGGTTCACTCTATTGTTGCTGGATCTTTGTAGGGAGTGACCCTGTGTAGTTCCTCTGGGGCTGCTGTAGCTAGGGAGTTCTGGTTGTGGAAGCAGCTCTGGTGTGTGACACACCCGGATCCAGCAACAGGGCTGGGGGTGGTGTGCACGGTTCTGGGAGTGCCTGGTGCCAGTGACTTTGGCACAGAGAGCCCAAGTCTCCAGCAGTCTCTGGCCAGGAGAAGGGCTCTGCACAGAGGCAGGGAGGGCTCCAGAGGGTATACAGCTACCAGAGTCCCTGGCCAGATGAACGGGCTAGTGTGGAGGCTGGGAGGACACAGGAGGGAGGACGCAGGGTTGCGTGGCTCTTGCAGTTCCTAGTTAGAGAATGCGGAGGCCCAGTGGGTGCAGGTCACAGGTCGGGGGTTGCTGCACAGCTCTTATGGACGTCTGGGCGGTGCCAAGCCCAGGAGTTTAAGGTTGCTATGAGCTGTGACGTCATGGCACTCTACCCAGGGCAACAGCCCAAGGCTCCAGTGTGCCAAAACCATCTCACTCTGCCCCTGAGGATTAAGGCTGTAAGGGAGTTCAGTCCCCGCCTTTAGGATGCTCAGTCACTAGGTTACTTTGTCCCACCCGATCCTTGGTCTGGGACCCTGAGGGCGGAGCTTGCCGGGGCAGTTTTTTTCCCAGTGACTTCCTGCACCCAGCTCAGTGGCTCAGTCTGGGGCCCCAGACAATGCTCAAAGTTCTCCACACTCCTGCTCAAGCTCTCCCTAAGGCAGGTCAACTGAGTGGCCAAGTCCAAGAACACCAAAACAGTTCACAGGTAAGGCCCTTCCGGTTTGCATTCTCACTGCTGCTTGTACTCACGGTTGCAGGGGTGATTAGGTCAATCAAGCACACGCAATCACTTGCCAGTTCTCCACTGTTTTTGTCATCCTCTTGGGGTCCAGAAGTCCCTTGCTGGCTCCCTCTGTCCTCAAAGGGATGATTATAGGCAGATCCTACCGGCCAGAGATGCCTGGAGTCCTGTCTTCCCAGACTCACTGTGCCCAGTTGCAGGGAAGCTGTTACTCGGCCGCCATCTTTTTGAGAGTTTGTGTTTAAAAGAAGGTTGCTGTGAGCTGTGATGCCATGGCACTCTACTGAGGGTGACAAGGTGAGATTTTCTGGTGTATGTAACAGTTCAGTGCAAGATCAAGTTTCTTGGGCTGCGCTCCTCTAATAATTTAAAGATCCAAGCTCCCTCAACTTTCATTAGCTCTGGTCTTTCAGAGGTTCTCCAATAGCCTTTTTTTTTTTTTTTTTTTTTTTAATAAAATGACTGACTTAGTGCCATGGCTCAAACCTGTAAACCTTACACACTGGGAGGTTGGGACAGGATTGCTTAAGCTCAGTAGTTCAAGACCAGCCTGAGCAAGAGTGAAACCCTGTCTCTACTACAGAATGTGCTTGATTTGTTCTGTAGCCCCTGTCATAAAAGGTTTTATTCTTTCTAGTCTCTGTTCTTCAAGTTTGCCTTTTTTTCTTTTTCTTTTTTCTTTTTGAGACAGAGCCTCAAGCTATCACCCTGGGTAGAGTGCTGTGGTATCACAGCTCACAGCAACCTCCAACTCCCTGGGCTCAAGCGATTCTACTGCCTCCGCCTCCCAAGTAGTTGGGACTACAGGTGCCCACCACAATGCCCATCTATTTTTTGGTTGCAGCCATAATTGTTGTTTGGCGGGCCCAAGCTGGATTTGAACCTGTGAGCTCTAGTGTATGTGGCTGGCACCTCAGCCGCTTGAGCCACAGGCTCCAAGCCTCAAGTTTGTCTATAATTGACTTCATGTAATCGTTGATGTATTTCTTGTAGGCTTCTTTTGTGAAGCTGGTTTCCTGCAAGTGATATTTCATGACAATATCAACTCCAATGATAACTGTGCTTTTGGTACCTTCGCCCTCAGGTCCTTCAGCGGAAGCATTTGCACCAATAAGCGAGTCATCAATGTTACCCTCTGTCCTACTGACCATCTTCCCCTCCACCGCCAGGCATAGGCCATCCACAATCTCTTGGATCTTGTAAATGTTGGAGAACATGTCTTCATGGGTCCTTCAGCAGAAGCATTTGCACCAATGAGCAAGTCATCAATGCTACCCTCTGTCCTACTGACCATCTTCCCCTCCACCTCCAGGCATAGGCTATCCACCATCTCTTGGATCTTGTAAATGTCGGAGAACATTTCTTCGTGGCTGATGAGGTCCCGGTAGATAATCATGATGGCAGCTGAAGGGAGACGGCGGCGCTAGCTTTGTTTAGGCTTTTTCATATTCTATAGTTTGCAAATATTTTATCCCATTCTGTAAGTAAGTTCTATCTATTCTGTCAATTATTTCGTTCTGTGAAACTTCAATTTAATTAACGCTTATTTATTTATTTTTGTTGTTGCTGTATTTGCCATTGGGGGGAGTCTTAGTCATAAATTCTTTGCCTAGGCCAATGTCTAGAAGACTTTTTTCCTCCATTTCCCTGTAGAATTTTTATGATTTTATGCCTTACATTTAATTCTTTTATCCATCTTGAATTAATTTTTGTATATAGCAAGAGGTAGGAGTCCTATTTCACTCTTCTGTATGTAGCTATCCAATTATTCCAGCACTATTTATTGAATATACTGGCTTTTTTTTTTTTTTTTTTTGAGACAGAGCCTCAAGCTGTTGCCCTGGGTAGAGTACTGTGGTGTCATAGCTCACAGCAACCTTCAATTCCTGGGTTTAAACGATTCTTTTGCCTCAGCCTCCCAAGTAGCTGGGACCACAGGGCCCGCCATAACACCCAGCTATTTTTTGGTTGTAGTTGTCATTGTTGTTTGGCAGGCCCGGGCTGGATTCTAACCCTAGAGCTCTGGTATATATGGCTGGTGCCTTAGCCACTTGAGCTACAGGCGCCAAGCCTATACTGGCTTCTTTTTCCCAGTATATGTTGTTGTCTGCTTTGTTGAAGATCAGTTGGTTGTAGGTAAATGGTTTTATTTCTGGGTTCTCTATTTTGTTCTATTGGTCTATGTCTCTACTTGTATAGTGATACCATGCTATTTTGGTTACTATAGTCCTGTAGTATAATTGAAGTCAGGTAATATGATGCCTCCAGATTTGTTATTTTTGCTTAATTTTGCTTTGGCTATTCAGGGTCATTTTTGGTTCCAAGTGAAGCTTAGGGTTATTTTTTTCTAGATCTGTGATGTTAGACGGTACTTTGGTGAGAACTGTGTTGAATCAGTAAATCACTTTGGGGAGTCGACGTTTTCTCCTAATCGACGAGCAAGGGATGTTTTTCTATTTGTTTGTATCATCTGCAGTTATATATATATATATATATATATATTATCAAAGCTGTGTACAATTAATGCAATCATGGGGTTCAATGTACTGGTTTTATATACAATTTGAAATATTTTCATCAAACTGGTTAACATAGCCTTCATGGCATATCTGCAATTTCTTTCATCAGTGTTTGATAGTTCTGCTTGAGAGATCTTTCATCTCCTTGGTTACATTCCAATGTATTTTATTTTCTTTGTAGCTATTATGAATGGTATTGAGTCCTTTGCTAATGTCTTTTATCTGCAGAGCCAACACACACATTCCATTACTGCATATAGGTAACTTAAAAATTGAAAGATTCTGGACCCAAGGAAGAAAGATTATTCCAAGGCACAAAACAAAGGAAAACAGAATCCCCATTCTGTAGAAAGAATGTGGTCTTTATTTCCCACCTGGATGCAGGTGGGGTGAAATCAAGAAAGGAATTCTGGGTGGCGCCTGTGGCTCAAAAGAGTGGGCGCAGGCCCCATATGCCAGAGATGGTGGGTTCAAACCCAGCCCCAGCCAAAAAATTGCAAAAAAAAAGAAAGAAAGAAAAAAGAAAGGAATTCCACACATGGGTTATGGCAGATGGGGATTTAAAGGGTCAGAGAGGGCAGCAATTAGTGGCATTCCTATTTCCTGGGAGGGACATGAGTCTGACCCTTCCTGGGCAGGTCATGAACCTGATCCTGCCTGGGCAGGACAGGTCTATCAAAAAATGGAATAAAGGGTGGCACCTGTGGCTCAAAGGGGTAGGGCGACAGCCCCATAAGTGGGAGGTGGCAGAGTCAAACCCAGCCCTGGCCAGAAAAAAAAAAAAAAAATGGAATAAAATTTTTATTAACTTATATAGTTTTTTTCTTTCTTTTTTCTTTTTTTTTTTTTTTATTTTTGAGATAGAGTCCTACTGTGTCACCCTCGGTAGAGTGCTGTGGTGTCACAGCTCACAGCCACCTCAAACTCTTGGTCTTAAGCGATTCTCTTGCCTCAGCCTCCCAAGAAGCTGGGACTACAGGCACCCGCCACAAGGCCCAGCTGTTTTTTTGGTGTTGTTGCAGTTGTCATTGTTGTTTAGCAGGCCAGGGCTGGGTTCAAACCTGCCACCCTCAGTGCATGTGGCTGGCACCATAACTACTGTGCTACACCGAGCCTACTTAGTTTTTTTCAAGTGGCTACTAAATTGTTAGGACAGAATGCATTTTAAGTTATTTAAAAATCGGTGGAACTATTTTGCTTAGAAGATGTGGTGGGGCGGCACCTGTGGCTCAGTGAGCAGGGCGCTGGCCCCATACACCAAGGGTGGCGGGTTTGAAGCCAGCCTTGGCCAAACTGCAACAAAAAATAGCTAGGCATTGTGGCGGGTACCTGTAGTCCCAGCTCCTCAGGAGGATGAGGCAAGAGAATCACCTAAGCCCAAGAGCTGGAGGTTGCTATGAACTGTGACACCATGGCACTCTACCGAGGGTGAGAAAGTAAGACTCTGTCTCTTAAAAATAAAAAAAAAAAATGATGTGGTGAAGACAGTATTGAGATAGTACACTAGGTGTTTGGGAACCTCTGACCTAGTGGTTAAGAGCTCTATATTCAAACTTCAAGTGTTCAAATCCCAGCTAATGACCTGCCAGTTATTTAATCTATGCTTTAGTTTCTACATCTGGGGACAATAGCATTAACAGCTCCTACTTCATGGGGTTGTTTTAAGGATTGCGTGGAAAGGGCTTTGTGAAGCCCCTCAGCCCAGTGCCTGGCACACCATGAATGTTCAGTAAATGGGACAGAATTGTGTAAAGAAAGCATCAAGCATTTTCCAGAAGAATGCAGTGCCCTGTATTCCCTTTAGCCTCCATCCCATCCAAGGAACAGACTGACCCAGTAATCTTTGTGTTTGTCCTGGGCATTGGGAGGACGCCCTTTCTCCATCCCTTATGAGGGTCTTGTCCTAATCCAAGCAACCCAGAATCACAGCGACAAGCCTGTATAGTTTGACAAAGGTGTATTTTTCCCTGTTTTCAAGGAGGAAGACCCCAATAGAGGAACCATGGAGTATCCTACCAGAACTAAGGAAAACACAGAATTGTTCTATGCCTTTGGGGGGATGGGGGAATGGAGTTTAGGAGAACTTTACCTGCAGCAGTGTTTTGAAAGCTCAAAGCAAAGCTATGTGTAAAGTCAAATCTAGACTACAAAATGAACCCAAGGTTCAGTTCTCTTGGAAACTACAAAATTAAGATAAATATGGAATGGTGTGTCCCCAAATTCCCTGTCTAAATGTGGGTACCTGGGTTGTAAATCAAAGGTATCTGTGTTAAAGTAAGCTAGACACTCTGGGCAAGAAAGGAATGCTTCATTCTTGTTGATATAATTTTAAACAGCAAAATTTCTGAAAGTCTATGATTTTAGAGAACATGATTTCTGAGCTGGATGATTGGCAGGGCATGTTTCAAACTTCTCATTCCTTGCTAATTTTTAAGACTGCCAGGCAGAAGGAGACAATACCCATAGCCTGTCTTCCTCCAGCAGTCTCCCCCAACTCCATGCTAGCTTTCTTGGAAACTTCCCTTTTTATCTCAGATCACAAATGGTAGTGGGAGGATACGGGCAGAGAGAGAGCTAAGCAGAAGCATCTCTGTGGTTCTTCAGAGCCATCCTGAGTGGAATTGCCAGGTACTTTTCTGATTACTTGTGGCTGGCCCCCTTTGCATTGAATATGGTCTCAGCCTCTGATCTCCAAAGTCTACCCCCAGTCTTGCTTTCCATCTAGCCATTCTTGCCCTCTGCCTTCATTTCTGGGATCAGCCCTACTCTGAGGCCACACAGGCCTGATTTCAATCCTGGTGACCTTGCTACAGGTTGGAGCACCCTGGGTAATGTATTTGCAATTGAGCCTTGGTCCTCTGGTCTGGAAAATCTGCTTCTCAGGATTATTGAGAAGCTAGAATGAGATGAAGTGAACACTGTATGCCCTGTAAATATAAATCTTTCCCTTTCCTGATTGCTGCCTTTCCCCTCTGCAGTGCTCCTGCCCATTTCCCTTTACTCCAGATTCAGAAAGCCTTGTGCAGCTCACATGAAGTCCCATGCCCTGCGCAGCTACTCTTCTGAATGCACTGTCCTCTGCTCAGGAGCACTTCATCAGGTCTCAGACCCTAAGCTGTGCCCTCAACAGTGGTGGCATGCATTTGGTCCTGAAAGCACATGCAGTGAAATAAGATGGAGTCAGGCAGGCTCAGGGAGACATGACACAGCTGGTCTGGTTGGTTTAGGTCCTAAGTGACCTTGGCCCCTGTCTCCTATTCTTACTGTTTTGTAAATTTAGCTCCCACCCCAAAGATGCCTATCTTGAGTAGTTTAGGTGAATTGATTTAGGAGATTTACTTCTGAATTGGAATGTTATAATAGGTCACTGAAGTATGCTGATTATTATTTGCCTAGAGTTTGGTGTGATCTTTGCTTTGAACTTTTATGAATAAAATTATACTTTTGGAAATGGAAGAGCAGAACAGTCTTGGAGAGGTTACTCTCACTGTTCTCCAGAATCCTGGCCTTCTAACAAAGTTTGAAGGTGGCTGGACCCTCTTCATTTGGTTACAGTCCTAGTAACATATCTGAAGTTGTCATTTGTCAATTCATAGTAAGCCCAAGAATGATAGAATGGGTAAGCCCTGTGGGGTCCCACTTGGGATCCCTGATTTGCTATAAACATTATTTTAAGTTAAAGACATTTGAGATTCAACAGATGCAGAAAGAAGTTTTTTCAGAGCTTCCTAAGTCTAAATAAAAGCAGAAACTAAAAAATAAAGAAAATAAAATGGAAGCAGAAACTTCTGAGAAATGAAGACTGCTATAAATTCCCTCTTTAGGCAGCTTCTGTTACCATGAAAGAGACCAAGAGTAAAGCTACTATAAATCCCCTCTCTGGGAACATTTAATGGCCATGAAGAAGAAATAGAAGACAGAAAGACCACTTGCACCTGCGTAAACAAATTTTATCACAAACTTTCTCATCTCCAGTTTGTGCTCCTAAAACCCATTTGTCTTTCCAAAAGAACCCTATTCAGGCGGGGCACGGTAACTCACACCTGTAATCATAGCACTCTGGGAGGCTAAGACAGGTGGATTGCTTGAGCTCAGAGTGGACCCTGTCTCTCCTAAAAATAGAAAAATTAGCCTGGTGCTATGGGCGCTTGTAGTCCCAGGTACTTGGGAGGCTGAGGCAAGAGGATCGTTTGAGCCCAAGAGTTTGAGGTTGCTGTGAGCTGTGATGCCATAGTACTCTACCCAGGGCAACTGACTGAGACTCTGTCTCAAAAAAAAGAAAGAAAGGCGGTGTGAGCCACCAAACCTGGCCTTTTTTTTTTTTCATCTCCACTTCCATTTCCCCTACTAGGGTAGATAAGCCCAAATTTTAATCACCCTTCAGAGTTGCTCATTGATGAGCACTGTCTTTTGTCTGAGCATTGAATGTGTAAATAAACTTGTTAACCTATCTTTTGTCAGTTTAACATTCAGGCCCACAGTACTTAAACTAAAGAGGGCGGAAAAATAAGTTTGTTTGTTTGTTTGTTTGTTTTTTGAGACAGAGCCTCAAGCTGCTGCACTGGGTAGAGTGCTGTGGCATGGCCACCTCCAACTCCTGGGCTTATGCGATTCTCTTGCCTGGCCTCCCAAGTAGCTGGGACTACAGGCACCCACCACAACACCTGGCTATTTTTTGGTTGTAGCTGTCCGGGCTGGATTTGAACCCACCAGCTCTGGTGTATGTGGCTGGTGCCTTAGTTACTTGAACTACAGGCACCGAGCCAGTAAAAGAAGTTTTACTCCTCAGCAGCCCTTATCT
This sequence comes from Loris lydekkerianus, assembly GCA_963574355.1. Classification (NCBI taxonomy): domain Eukaryota; kingdom Metazoa; phylum Chordata; class Mammalia; order Primates; family Lorisidae; genus Loris; species Loris lydekkerianus. Next base: position 9,186 of record CAUYPK010006261.1, read on the forward strand.
AGGTCAACTTCTGCTATATAAGGAGAAACTGAAAAGTTAAGTAAGGGAGAGATTCAGAGTTTGTATTTTACTAGTTGTGTGACTTTGCACAGGTATGTATTTAGTTATCTATTTATTTTGAGACAGTCTCACTATGTCGCCCTCGGTAGAGTGCTGTGGCGTCACAGCTCACAGCAACCTTAAACTCTTGGGCTTAAGTGATTCTCTTGCCACAGCCTCCCAAGTAGTTGGGACCACAGGTGCTGGCCACAATGCCTGGCTATTTATTTTTATTTATTTATTTATTTATTTATTTATTTATTTATTTATTTTTGCTGCATTTGTCATTGTTGTTTGGCCGGCCAGGGGCTGCATTTGAACCCGCCAGCCCCAGTGTACGTGGCTAGTCCCCTAACTGCTGAGCTATAGGCACTGAGCCATGCACAGGTATTTGATCTGCGCTTTAAAAAGGTACATCTGTAACATTTGGCAAATAATAGTACTGGTCTCACAGGGTTGTTATGAAGATTAAATGAATTGATGCCCATAATAAAGTGCTTAGAACTGTCCAACATAGAATACGTACTAATTGTTATTTATTTGGTGGTGGCGCCTGTGGCTCAAAGGAGTGGGGTGCCGGCATATGAACCCGGTGGCGGGTTCAAACCTGGCCCCAGCCAAAAACTGCAAAAAAATAAAAAAATAAAAAAAATAGGCTGCTGCCTGAAAAAAAAAAAAAAAAGGTGCTTGCCTGAGGACAGTTAATGAAGATCAGAACTGAATAGAATGCACTTTACTGTCCCTGTGGTAAAATACTAGGACCAACCAAAAATAATTTAGCTGATTGCTCCCAAAAGAATCTGTTCTTGAAAGATAAGATGTATGGCAGTGCCTATGGCTCAAAGGGGTAGGGTGCTGGCCCCATGTGCCGGAGGTGGAGGATTCAAGCCCAGGCCCGGCCAAAAACTGCAAAAAAAAAAAAAAAAAAAAAAAAAGATGTAAACCAAGAAGTTTACTTGTCTAGACTAACAGTTTTCTCATCAAGATTCTAGCCTTTCTGGGTGGCGCCTGTGGCTCAAAGGGGTAGGGTGTCCCATATGCCTGAGGTGATAGGTTCGAACCCAGCCCAGGCCAAAAAAACTGCAAAAAAAAAAGATCCTAGCCTTTCTGTACCCACCCTCACGATCCATTAAATTATTTTTTTCTAGATGGAGTCTCACTCTGTTCCCCTGGGTAGAATGCCTGGTTTCATAGCTCACAGCAGCCTCAAACTCTTGGGCTCAAGCCATTCTCTTACTTCAGCCTCCCAAGTACTATAAGTGCTTGACACAATGCCCAGTTAGATTTTCTATTTTTAGAAATAAGGGTCTTACTCTTGCTAAGGGTAGTCTCAAATTTCTGATCTCAAGCCATCCACCCACCTGGGCCTCCGTAGTACTCTGGGTACCGGTGCCTAGCCCAGGAGAGCATCTCTTAAATTTGACTTTCTTTAAAAAGGTTCTCCTGATTGGGTCATACCTATGATGGATAATCGTTCTTTGATAATTCAAAGTCAAATAATTAGCAACTTAATTATAGGAGAGATATTCCATTGTATTCACAGGTTCCACCCACACTCAAGGCCAGGAGGCAACGCCTGTAATCCTAGCACTCTGGGAGGCCGAAGTGGGTGGATTGCCTGAATTCACTTGTTTGAGACCAGCATGAGCCAAAGTAAAACCCATCATTAAAAATAGCTGGGTGCTGTGGCAGGTGCCAGTAGTCCCAACTACTTGGGAGGCTGAGATAAGAGAATTGCTTGAGCCCAAGAGTTTAAAGTTGCTATGAGCTGTGACACCACGGCACTCCGTCAGGGGTGACAAAGTAAGTCTCTGTCTCAAAAAAGAAAAAAAAGAAAGAAAATATTTGAGCATTCTACTTAACACATTGCCCCCGGGGCGCTCTGGGGTCCCACCTCTTAGAAGAAGGCAAAAGGGGCTGGAGCAGTGGCTCCTCTAATCCTAGCCCTCTGGGGGGCCCCGGTATTGAGCTCTGAAGTTCAAGGACAGCCTAAGCAAGAGCGAGACCCTGTCTCTAAAAATAGCTGGGTATTGTGGAAAGTACCTATAGTCCTAGCTACTTGGGAGGCTGAGGCATGAGGATTGCTTGAGGCCAAGAATTTGAGGTTGCTGTAAGCTATGATGACACGGCACTCTACCAAGGGCAATAAAGTGAGACTCTCGTCTTAGGGGGGAAGAAAAAAAAAAACCGAGGCAAATGGGTGGAGCTATAGCTCAGCCGCCACTCTCCTCTTTCTCCTGGCTTGTCCGGCTGGGTGCTGTGGCTCACACCTGTAATCCTAACACTCTGGAAGGCCAAGATGGGCAGATTGCCTGAGCTCAGGAGTTCAAGACCAGCCTGAGCAAGAGTGAGCCCTGTCTCGGAAAACTAGCTGGGCGTTACGGCCGGTCCCTGTAGGACTGACTATACAAGGTTCCTGTAGCTACTTGGGAAGCTGAAGCATTGAAAGCACATACGGTGAGAATAAGATGGAGTCTGTCAAGGCAGACATGACACAGCTGGTCTGTTTGGTTTATGTCCTGCCTGACCTTCACCCCCTGTCACCCATTCTTTTTTTTTTTTTTTTTTTTTTTTTTTCTTTGAGACAGAGCCTCAAGCTATCTCCCTGGGTAGAGTGCTGTGGTATCACAGCTCACAGCAACCTCCAACTCCTGGGCTCAAGTGATTCTCCTGCCTCCACCTCCCAAGTAGCTGGGACTACAGATGCCCGCCATAACACCCAGCTATTTTTTGGTTGCAGCCATCATTGTTGTTTGGTGGGCCCTGGCTGGATTCGAACCTGCCAGCTCAGGAGTATGTGGCTGACGCCTTAGCCGCTTGAGCCACAGGTGCCGAGCCCCATTCTTATTGTTCTACAAATTTAGCTCACATCCTGAAGATGCCTATCTTGAGCAGTTTAGGTGGATTGATTTAGGATTTAGGAGATTAACTTTTGAACTGAAATGTTGTTTTGGGTCATGGGTTATACTGATTTACTATGCCTCATGGATTCTGCCGATTATTGTTTAAGATTATAGGTTAACTTGGTCTTCACTTTGAACTTAAAAGTATAAAACTGTAATGTTGGAAATAAAAGATCAAAACAGCCTTGGAGAGGCTACTCTCACTGTTCTCCAGAATCCTGGCCTTCTGACAAAGTTTGGTGGACCTATCCCTGTTTCTGCATATTGGCTGACAGTGACAGGTGGCCGGACCCTCTTCGTCCAGTAAGAGCATGAGGATCAATAATCAAGTAAACAAGGTGAAAGCTATATTGATTGGTTTGATGTAACCACCTCGGATTGTATGAAAAAACAACACATTGTACCCCATATATGCATAAATGTATTCATGATCTATGTGTATATGACTTAAAAAAAAAAAAAAAAAAAAAGCATAAGGATCACTTGAGCCCAGGAGTTTGAAGTTACAGTGAGCTCTGACCCCAGGGTAACAGAGTGAGACTCTTTGTCAAAAAAAAAAAAAAAAATGGCTCAGCACCTGTAGCACAGTGGTTATGGTGCCAGCCACATGCACTCAGGCTGGCGGGTTCAGACCCAGCCCGGGCCTGCTAAACAACAATGACAACTGTAACAAGAGAATAGCCGGGCATTGTGGCAGGTGCCTATAATCCCAGCGACTTGGAAGGGTGAGGCAAGAGAATCGCTTAAGCCCAAGAGTTTGAGGTTACTGTGAGCATTGACGCCACTGCACTCTACCAAGGGTGACGTAATGAGACTCTTCCCCCTACCCCCGCCAAAAAAAGCCCACTGTGTGGCTCTGGAGGATTCCTTGGGTTGGGAAAAAAGGGCAGGCAGTCTCTGAGAGATTTGTCCAGCCATGGCCGCTAATAGGGGGAGATGACCCTGGTTCTCTCATGGAGCATCTTCCTTAAATCCCCTGCAGAAGAGGTCAGTGGAACAGCAGGGGTTTGGTGGGGAGGAGGTGTCAGAGGGCCCCAGCTGCCCTGGGTAATCCTCTAGCCTCTCACCACCACCACCACCACCACCACCATCCTTCAGAAGGCCATTCTCTGCCAGAGCTGGCCAGCCTGTCTCCATCCAGAAAGCAGCTGCAGTCTCAGAGAGGCAGTCTCTCTCAAGTCTGCTTAGAGCCTAAGATGGAAGGGAGAGTTTTCTTCCTGCCTATCCTTAGAGAACAAAGGTGATAAAGGAAACACACCCGTATAGCACTGGAAGGAGGGAGGGGGCATGGCTGGGCCCCCCCAGCACACACCAGTCCTGACCATCCTCAGCACTGGGCCTCATTTGGACTCCGTGCTCTGTGTATGGATGCTGCTGCTTCCTAGTCAGACCCAAGAAACCCAGAGAGCGGGCTGCCCCATCCTGGGGGGAGCACATTGTCTACTCAGGATATGCTGAATAAACAAGTTCTTCAAGGCTGAGTGTCCCAGTGGCCACTTTGGTACCTGAGTCATGATATCTCTGCCTTCAACCCTTAATATTTGGCAGCTTCCACCTGGATTGTCTGCCTCCCTCTGCCTGGTTCATCTTTCCTGCGCGTCAGGAGGACACCCCGATACTCCTGGCAGGGCTGGGAGCTCTCCAGACCCCCATATAGCCTCCTTCTCACCCCCCATTGACCTGTCCTGGTCTCTGTCCTCTACTAAACTGTGAGGTAGTTTTTTATTGTTTTTTATTTTTTGATACAGAGTCTCACTTTGTCTACCCTTGGTAGAGTGCTATGGCGTCCAGCTCACAGCAACCTCAAACTCTTGGGCTTAAGGGATTCTCTTGTCTCAACCTCCCAAGTAGCTGGGACTACAGGTGCCTGCCACAACACCTATTTTTTGGTTGCTGTTGTCATTGTTTTAGCTGGCCTGGGCCAGATTCAAACCCACCAGCCTGGGTGTATCTGGCCAGCACCCTACCCACTGAGCTATAGGCATGGCCTTTTTTTTTTTTTTTTGGTTGAGACAGTCCCACCCTATGCCCCTGAGTAGAGTGCAGTGGGCATGGTAGCTCACTGTAGCCTCAGGCTTGGGCTGTGGGTATCCCATTGCATCAGCTTCAGGAAGGCGCTGGGATTATAGGTGCTCAACAAGGCGCCCACGTGGGGTTTTCCATCTTTTTCAGGAGTCAAGGTCTCTCTCTCGCTCAGGCGAGTCTCGAATCCCTGAGCTCAAGCAGTTCTTCCTTAGCCACCCACAGTGCTGGGATTACAGGCATGAGCCACTGCTACCTGCTTTTTTTTTTTTTTTTGAGACAGAGTCTCACTTTGTCACCCTTGGTAGAGTGCTGTGACATCATATCTCACAGCAACCTCAAACTCTTGAGCTCAAGCGATTCTCTTGCCTCAACCTCCCAAGTAGCTGGGACTACAGGTGCCCACCACAAAGCCCTGCTATTTTTAGAGGTAAGGTCTCACTCTTGCTTAGGCTGGTCTTGAACCTGTGAGCTCAGGCTATCCACCCACTTCAGCCTCCCAGAGTGCTAGGATTATAGGCATGAGACACTGCACCTGGCCCTGTGAGGTCCTTGAGGATCTTATCATCATGTCCTCTTAGCTACGTGCCTAGGGCATCCCAGGTACTAGATTTGAACAGGAGGACTGACAGAAAAATTTAGAGACTGGCCTTGGAATGGTACTTTACTATTCTAGCAAGACAAACTATTTAAGGAAGGAACTTTTTATAAAGGTTATGTAAAGAGAAATCAACAGTGCGTGATGATGAAGCATCCCAAGTCAAACAATAGTAAGAAGCCACTGTCCCCCTAAGCCTGAAGGAGCAAGGGAAAGAACCCTTCCCAGGGAGAGGGGGAGGGACTCCATGAAGCCCTGGCCTCCAGGAGAGGAACACAGTCACTGCCAGCCCACAGGGGCTGGCATGGGAATTGGGGTGAGGCAACCTTCAGGTGAAAATAGATAAAATATAAAAGTTGTTGGAAGCCCCAAAGCACTTTAAGCCTTGAGAGAGATGTGACTGTGATCTGTGTCACATAGGGTGACAATTTCTCAGATTATAGATAAACTTGTTTTCTTATTTTTCTTGTTCTATACAACTAGAGAGAATTAAATAACTTAAGCCAGGGACAAAAACCTCCTGCTTTCTTAATTAATGTCTCTTGTTATAGATGACTCACCCTTTGTTGTCCTGATTTGCTTAGACCAAATGAAAAGTCATGACTATTACCCCTTCTGTTAAAAAAATGTTACATGTACCCTTCTCAAAAAGAAACCAGTCAAATTACTGTAACTATGTATCAATCTTGTATGAAAGATGTAATCCTACTATAAACTTCTCTGTTTCTGCCTATCCAAGTGAAAGCTTCATTTCCCTAGTTTGGAATGCTGACTCTATTCCTTTGGAATTGGTATTTCAGGGGGGCTACCTGATGGGCTACCTTCAGGGTGGGCTACCTTCAGAGTGGGTATTTCAGGTTGAAAAAAGTATCTTTTTTTCCCCTTTTTTCTGAGATAGTGTCTTACTCTGTCACATGTTATAGCTCACAGCAACCCCAAACTCTTTTTTTTTTTTTTTTTTTTTTTTTTTTTTAATAGAGACAGTCTCACTTTATGGCCCTTTGGTAGAGTGCCGTGGCATCACACAGCTCACAGCAACCTCCAGCCCCTGGGCTTAAGCGATTCTCTTGCCTCAGCCTCCCGAGTAGCTGGGACTATAGGCGCCCGCCACGATGCCCGGCTATTTTTTTGTTGCAGT
>CAUYPK010006264.1:0-87999 GCA_963574355.1 Loris lydekkerianus
ATAACCCAACTATACCACAAGACTATGAGGAAAGGACCAAGGAAGGGGAAGGGAGGGGAGAGGTTTGGGTGGAGGGAGGGTGATGGGTTGGGCCACATCTATGGTGCATATTTTTATCTATAATAAAAAAAAAAAAAAAAAGAAAAAAAAATTGTCATAGCTTTTTTCACTTAGTAAACATTTTCCCTCATCAAATACTCTTTAACCTTATCACTTTGAGTGTCTGTGTATCTTACTGGTATGATGTTGCTTGTTTCATAATAGCTATGACATGCAGGTCCCATAGATAATGCTGAGGCACACAGTAGGGAGATAATACCTCCCTGGTCTACTGGACCCTACTCAGTCATTTACCAGTTGTGTGATCTTGGACAAGTTAGTTAACCTCTGGTGAAAGCTTTAGGTTCCCCACTTGAAAAACAGGGATTTATAATTATACTAACCCTATAGATCTGCTATGATCATATGAGAAAATGCAAGCCAAGGGCCTAGCATCATCCAGTATAGTCAGTACGCAGCTATTTGTGGCAGCTTAGATTACTTCCACAGTCTAAAGTTCCATGTTAACCAGTTTGTTGTAAGTATTTCAAATTGTATATAAAACCAGCACAATATGCTCCATAAATGCATTATTCTACACAGCTACGATTTCATAAAAAAAAAAGAAAGAAATTCCTGGACTTATCCAGTCAACGGGGATGCACATTTCAAAGCCTTTTTTAGGGGCTGTAGAATACTGCCCCCAAAGTGGCCCTCAGCAGCAACCGGGGCATCACCTGAGAGCCTGCATTAGAAACACAGGTTCTCAGGCTCCCAGATTGTAACTCAGAATCTCCATTTTTAACAAGGTCTCCAAGTAAGTTGCAGGTACATTAAAGTTTCAGAAATACACTCATTCTCATCAGCTGCAGAGGAGTCAGAGTGCCCTTTTTATTGGATCCTGGCCAATAACTAGATATTTTTATTTAAAAAATCTTTACCATGTGTATATATTTAAAAAATAATTCCTCCTCCTGGCTCTGTGCCTGTAACACAGTGGTTACAGGGTCAGCTAGATACACCGAGGGTGATGGGTTCGAACCTGGCCCAGGCCAGCTAAACAACCACAACAAAAAAACAGCCAGGTGTTGTGGCAAGTGCCTGTAGTCCCAGCTACTTGGGAGGCTGAGGCAAGAGAATCACTTAAGCCCCAGAGTTTAAGGTTGCTGTGACGCCACAGCACTCTACTGAGGGCGACATAGTGAGACTTTGTCTCAAAAACAAAAATTCCTCCAATACCAGGAAAGTTTTCATTGACAAGATATGTGCTGGCTTTGGTAATAGAAGAAACCTGAAAGTGTACGCAGAAGTGGGGTCTGTCTACATGTGTTTGGTCTTCATGCTGAATCAACTTTGAGGTTAACTCCAGATGCTACATTATTCACTATAACCTAGTCGCATTGGAAGGTGAGGCCTTTGGGAAGTGAGTAGTGGTTAGTAATGAATGGGATTAATGCCTTATTGAAGAGACTTCACATAGCATTTCCCCCTTTGCTCTTCTGCCTTCCACCAGGTAGTGGTGGCAACAAGGTGCCATCTTGGAAGCAGAAAGCAGTCCTCACCAGACACCGATCCTGCTGATGCAGGTCTTGAACTTCTTGCCTCCAGAACAGTGAGAAAATAGATTCTTATTGTTTATAAACTACCTACTCTAAGGTTCATTTTTATAGAAACAAATTAAGACAATATAGAATTACTTACGTTGTTCTTCTGAAGTCTTTTTGAAGTGTGGGGTATTCTGGCATCTTTCTAATATCTTCCCAGTCTTTATCTTACAAAAAGAATGAATATTGTTATAGAAAATAATGTGTTAATTCTATTTTAAATCTCCTGATGTTAGTTAAAATTTATATAAAATATGCTTTGAAAAGAAATTACTTTGAAATATGTCCCAAAATATGATCTTAAAAAGGAAAATAAATTACCTGCTGGAAACCCCATGACACTAAATATCCGATCTAGTTGATCATGATGAAAGGGATTGCTTGTTTTTATATCTTCCTGACGACAGTGAAAAATAGGTTCTGAAGTCAACAATTCGGCAAATATGCAACCTATTGCCCATATATCTATGAAGGAAGAAAAACGAGTTTTGTACACATTTATTCTATTTCCTTGGTTTATCCCTACATGTAATCTCAACCTACATATAAAAATACTTTTCAGTAAATCAGTACACAAAATACAGTAAGTGTGTTGAGAAAATATACAAATGACATGAGACAGCTCAATCATGTAACAGACTGGAAATCACACACCTCCTCAAAAATTTACTTGTAAATTTTCTGATGAAGATAAACTTGAGAAACTCAATTTTAACAACCAGTGAATTCTTTAGATTTAGGCAAAAGCCTTTCTAACCACCATTAATAATTTAATCACTCAAGCATTCAACTGATAATCTAATACCAGGCATAATACTTAGATCGAACAGATAGGTAGTCAAATAAACAGTGCTAGGGCAGAATTGTTAAGTTTTGGATAGACAGTATATACCACATAAAAGGACTGGAAAATAACTTCTGTCTGAAAGACTACCAGCTCCAGTTTTTTCAACAAATTATAAAATCTAGAGTGGTGTCCAACCTTTTTTCATTTCTGCTGCATATTGGAAGAATAAGTTGTCTTGGGACACACATTAATACACAAACACTAGCAAAAGCTGATGAGCAAAAGAAAAGGCCCGTGCATACTTTTCTCGATGTCTGACACCATAGATAAGCAAAACAATCCTCAAACAGTCCCCCTGCGACATGCTACTGTGAGGTTCTTCTATATAATCTCTGCATGACATCAGTAGAGACAGATTTTATTGAAACATAGTCACTCAGATGCTGCCCCATCCCTCCCCCCAAACCGCAGGATAAAGTTAAGCATCTGTAAAAGTTCTATTAGCTACTTAAAAATCACCAGTTAGAGATTATTCCATATGATTTATACATCAAAAGACTGTAATTTATATCCAGAGACTATAATATTATATTCACAATGCTTTGCCAAATATATAAGGAAATTAACTTTTGTGAGATGTACATTCACACTTTCCTACTTAAATGCCCATTTCATAAATTATCTTTTTTAATAATAATACAGGGACTATGATATGATAAAGTGCAATGTTTAGTTGCCTATCAAATGTGAGCATCATATTCTACAGATAAGCTAATTAAGAAAAAGTTTAATTAAAGTAGTTCCCACTTATCCAAGGTTTCATTCTCTGGTTTGTTACCTCTAATCAACCACAATCTGAAAATATTAAATGGAAAATTCCAGAAACAAACAATTTGTAAGTGTTAAATTGTGTGCCATTCTGAGCAGTGTGATGAAACATCACCCTATCCTACTCCACCTACCTAGAACATGAATCATCTCTTAAGTTCAGTGTATCCACACAGCATACTCATTTACCACCTACCGGTTAGTCAGTTAATGGCCTTCTGGGTTATCAGACTAAAATAAATAAATAAATAAAAAATCATAGCATAGATTGGGCATGGTGGCTCATGACTGTTATTCCAGAACTCTGGGAGGCCAAAGTGGGAGATCACTTCAGCCCAGGAATTCAAGACCAGCCTGGGCAACATAGCGAGACCCCATCTCTACAAAAAACTAAAAAATTAGCTGGCATGGTAGCATATTCCTATAAGAGGATACTATAGGAATATCAGTTACTTGGGAGGCTAAGGCAAGAGGATACTTGAGCCCAGGTGTTGGCTGCAGTGAGCTATAATCACATCAATGCATTCCAGCCTGGGCAACAGAGTAAGACCCTATCTCAAAAAACAAACAAACAATAAAAAAGCCCTAAACATAGTGTATATAGGGTTGGTACTACCTGAAGTTCTAAGCATCCACTAGGGGCCTTGGGACACGCTCCTAGCAGAACAGGGAGACTATTAGCTAGGACAAGTGTCAGTACGCTGTTTCATAAAACAAATTGCCAAAAGGAAACAACTATGTATGGTAATCCCTCACTTATTTGACCCTATCAGGAATGGTTTCTTTCACAGATGTTAGCCTCCTAAGTAATGGGAACATATCCCTTCAGAAAACGTATTTTATTATGCCACTACCTGCCATCGTAAGAGACTATAAAACATAATTTAACCTTCCTTAATGATGCAGCAAGGTCATCACCATCATGAACGTCCCTCACTACAAAGTACAGTAACAACCTGTTTGGCATCTACTTTCTAATTCCTTTCTCTCTCCCACACTGTGTTGGCTGTCACTCTGGCCCCCAGGCTGGCTGCCTCTGCTGTCTCATCTCTCTTTCTCCTGCCCGCCTTTACTACACAGTCAGCGGGGACTACTGCTGCCTGCTCCTGGGTGTGTTGATTCCTAGTCTGTCCTCTACTCAAAGGACAGGAGCCAACATCTAAATTTCCTGTGAATTGCCAAGATGAGGAATCTCACAGTAGCAGATAGCATTAAATTATTGGGTTCTGGGCACCAGTAGCTCAGCAATTAGGGCATGGGTCACATGCTCTGGGGCTGTTGGGTTCGAACCCGCCCCTGGCCTGTTGAACAAACAAATAAAAAATAGCCAGCATTGTGGTGGGTGCCTGTAGTCCCAGCTACTAGGGAGGCTGAGGCAAGAGAATCGCTTGAGCCCAAGATTTTGAGATTGCTGTGAGCTGTGATGCCACAGCATTCTCCCAAGAGTGACAAAGTGAGAGTCTGCCTAAAAAAAAAAAAAGAAAAAAAAAATTCTTGGGTTCCCTGCTTCATATAGCCAATAATTTTAAATGGTCACCTGACTCCCTGCTTCTCAGGTCTCTTTCCTTTATCAATGGTTTGCTCTCCCGATACACACACACATGCACCCCCCGCCACTGCTCCCACTACCGCGGTCACTCTATCTACCTCCACTGACAGCAAATTTATCACACTCTCTTTTTTCTATGCTCTGAATATAGATGCTCATTTTTAACAGGGACCAGGTATAGAGAAGAGAATGGGTGACTATGTATGTACTTACATATGTCTGCGACACGTATATTTCAAGAGCAAAGATAACTGATTTGAGACTATTCTTTTTTCTGTCTCAATTTTTCTCCTAACTTTAATCTAGAACAGATAATTGGGACTTGACTAAAATTAGAATTAGTGATTATGTTTTTATCTTTAAGTGGTAAATTTCATTTACTGAGCAAGTGTGTTGCAGGCTGGTTAGAATTCAATGTCAGTTCTCCGTACCCTGAGGAAATAAGAACTATAATTGGTTTTCAACTTATACACAATTACCTTATTTCAATAAAACCACATTTATTTTCATTTCAACAATAGAGAAGTTAGCCAGAAAATATTCATAAATCTGTGCTTCTCCAAGAATGTGGGTCGGACACAGCAGCATCACCTAGGAGTACATGTTAACAATGGGGCTCACCATGGGCCTGCTATGTTACGAGTCTCTAGGAGTGGGACCGACATGTAGTTTAACAGAAGATTTCGGCTAAATTTGCCTTTTCTTGAGGGAAATCCCTTATAGGTACAGACTATAATAGAGTCTGGTGACAGCCTAAGGCATCTCTGGATTTCTGTAACTACTGCATCCTCTACTTCCTCATTGGGTCCTGGGTTATCCACTGTCAAACGTGTTCTAAGGTACCATCTATTACTTCCAACTAACATTCCCCCTCTTCCTCACTTACTTTTAGTCTCTTCCTAACCTCTGGTGCCTTCTGAGATTCTCTAAGGGATTTGACTATTCTCAACAGTGAGTAAGAAGAGACTTAAATAACAGAAAAAAAAATTTTTTTTTCTTGTAATTCTAAGTCTCAAAAAATAAGCCCCCCAGTAAAAGTCACTAGGAATGTAAAAAGCACCAGGCTCTGATTGTAGCGCCTCATTCTTAAGGCTACTCCAGCCCTTCCACCTGCTCTCTGGGTCCTCCTTCCTCCCCCTGCACAGACAGCCACCACTGTCACTGTCTGCCAGCACGGCCTCTGATCCACTGCCTCACCACAGGCTCAAACACATGAGAGCGGGTTGAATGCGAGTCTCAATTCCTCTTCTGCTAAACACGTGCTGGTTTTCCTCACAGTTCTGAGACTACTTAGGATCTTTTCACTAATTTAACAAGACCATTCAGCAGTATTTATAAAATATTTATAATATTCCAGCACTGTGCTAGTGTCTCAGTCCCTGGGCAAAATATAAATGTGTTCTGGGTACCTGGAGAAATCAGGACCTTCTGGTGAATAAGGACATTACTATATTTTGATTTTTGTTTGTTTTCTCAAATATGAGAACTTCCTTTGTAGTCGTTTGAGTGCCACCAGGTTGTGTGTGAGCTTGTTTAACATAGAAAGGATTGTGCTTACCTGTTTACTTTTTAATAATTTTATACTTTTAGCACATTTATTAAATAGAACTCAATGAAGGCAGCTAAGGTGGTTCAGACTGATAGAAAATTCAATAAATGGACAATTTAAAGAAATACACTTAGGGAATTCAGGTACCTTACAGAACTAGTACTTCTAACAGATAGAACGTACTCTTCCTCTGCCCTTTCTTTTCACTTGCTGTAAAGATCTCTAGGTTTGAGGAGGGCTTTCTCCGGCTGACACCCTGAACTCACAGCTGGGCATTTGAGGACATTATAGTGACCAAGGACCAAAATCTCTTATGGCAGTGTTCTGAAGCAGGCTCTAAATCCTACACAGACTGTGTTTCTAACAGGTCTTCTGACTCAGTTTCATAGTCAGTGAGATGGCAAGATGCTGAGTCAGCTGTTCTACCCAGACTGTTTCCTACATTGCAGGAGAGCTGCCATTCTGATGCTGTCACCGTTAAGAGGGAAAGGTTGGTCATTATTCTTGCTCGGGAAAGGATATGACTGACTAACTTTCCCCAAATAGAAGGGATTCTCTCCAATACTGTACTATTCCTGTGGGTTTTCTTTTTCTTTTTGTTGAGGAAAAGAATTCTAAACCTCTCTCCAATTCTTCTGATCAATGGCTAGGTAAACACAAAATAAAACATGCATATTAACTGTTTCCATAGCAATTTACTAGGACGTGGTAACTTCTATTATCTAAAAGAAAAAAAAAAATCCCTCCCCCCCCCCCCCCCCAAACACAAGGAAGCAAGGAGGATGTGCTTTCTTTTTTATTTTATTTTTTGGAGACAGAGTCTCTCATTCAGTCAGCCTGGAGTTGAGCGCGGTGGCATTATACCTCACAGCAACTTCAAACTTTTGGGCATAAGTGATTCTCTTGCCTCAGCCTCCCAAGTAGCTGGAACTACAGGCACCCACTGCAATGCACAGCTATTTTTAGAGACAGGGTCTCAATGTTGCTCAGGCTGGTCGCTCAGGTGATCCATCCGCCTCGGCCTCTCAGAGTGCTAGTATTACAGGTGTGAGCCACCGCACCCGGCCTAGGACATGCTTTCTTTTAAAAGAACCATATTCTCCTATATAGTTAAAAACCCAAATCTACTAGAATGTAAAATCTAGGAACAGAGAAGATAACAGGACTGTTACAAAGATAAACACTTTGTTATCAAGCAGCTTTATGACAGCTCAAGGGCAAGATAGTAAATCATTTTAGACTAACTTACCAATGGCCTTTGTGTAATGCCTTGCACCAAGCAAAAGTTCTGGAGCCCGATACCAAAATGTCACAACCACTGGATCCAAATCTGCTAGTGGCTTTAGAGGAGAATTGAATAACCTGGCAAAACCCATGTCAGCTAAAAAATAAAATATATTAACATAGAATTCAGTTTGACATGTACTAGAATCGCACATGGTTGACAACCACGGCTACTAACAATAGTGATCCTTTTCCTCCCTTTTTAATCACAGGTCTACACTAGGCACCAGACAGGAATTACTGCATTTATGTTTAGTATCTCCCCTCTGAAACAGGTACTATTCTTGTGCCTGTTATACTGATGAAGAAATTGAGGCTTAAAGATACTTTGACTTGGCCACGGTCACAGTCACAGAGCTACTAAGTACAGAGTCAGAATTAAAATCTGACTTCAGAACTCTGAGCTTTCAGACACAGTTGCAGTAACATTCCTCAATATTTTTAAAATCCAAAATGGACTGAAAGTCTCTATAATTAGTTACAACTCCCAAATGCCCACACATCTAGAAACTGCGTCTCAGTTCAGTGTGTGCTGCAACAGGATGCTACACACTCGCAAGGGCTGATTTGTTGATCTCTTCCAACTCTGTGCTCAGAGACAGCACACGGGTGACTAGGACTTGGCTATGGGGGTGGTATTTATCTCACGGAAAACAGCAAATGCTATAAATGGGGACTTTATTCCCCCGGAGAGCCAACTGTTGAACAGCAATCAGCACATCACATACATATTTCCAAGAACGTGAATGGGAGAACCTAAGAGATAATCTGTTATAATTCAGCATTTAACAAAGTAGACGACTAAACTAAAGCTAATCATTTTAAGTATTAGGGGTATACAAAAGTAGAAAAAAGAAATATTTATTATTATAATAAGGTCCTGGAGGCTAACTTTCTTAAAATTTTATAAATAAAAAATGCCTTATATCTGCAAAATGCTTTGCAGTTTATAAGAGGCTTTTACGTATATATCATTCCATTTAATCCTAATAAAAACACTGGTTTAATGAGTATTCTGCTGCCCACTTCTGCCCTAAGCAGTTATAAATGACTTGCCCACTGTCACAGGAATAGTAAGATGTCGGCACTCAAACATCTTTAGAATTTAGAAACTACATTCTTAACCTCTGATCTTGACACCCAATAAATTATACATGATAACTGCACATCACAAAGGGAAAGTCACAGAATGATAAACCTCTATAATTTGGAATATATAATATAGATGAGTGCATTTTAATTATGTAAAGGCCCCCCATGTCCTACACGATGCACAAATGCACATAAAAGTTTCAACTACAGTTTCATTTAATCTAAGACTAACATGCTATGATATGACATACACTAAAATCTTAATTTACAGTGGTTTTGTTTCTCTAGAGTTTGAATAATTTATAAGACTTCCTGAGAATGCTTTGGAATATCCAGCGCTTAAAAACTAAAGCTATCCAAGAAAGCCTGTGTTGACACTTACTTTTTTAAAATGAAATTTCCCTATGTAAACAAAAATATTCAGAATCATTCTTTCAACACAGGGTGGCCATAAAGTTTGCATGCAATTTTAAATAATTATTCTATGATATTATACAATATTCAAAGCACTGCTTTATAGATTTAACAGATGCCGATTGTTGTGAATGCAAAGTAGTATGATGGAATGCTACTTCACCCCCAGAAATGCATTTCGAAGGAAAGGCTAGGGCTGTATTTATCCTTCTATTCTCCACCTCCATAGTTTTAGTTTTACCTAGGCTTCATCTATTCATTGTCAGATGAAATCAAGGCCAGAAAGAAATAATAAATATTCTTTAAAACAACTGCTCTCTGTTATATGAACTTTACAAGAGTTTCAAAGTACTTCTCAAATAATTACTAATTTAGACAAAACGTAACTGGCCCAAAGATTACTGTAACATTTGTTCTCCTAAAATGTGATATGGGTGAAATCATTCCTTATCTAGGATATGGAGTCAGTGGATAGGGGAGTAAAATTCAGGTGTGGGTGCTCACTAGGCACTATAAAATGACAGAAGAGCAGCAGTGGACAAGGTCTACCACCAAGGAGCTGACATGAAGGAGAGGTGACACAATACTTGGCGGAGGGAAAAGTTAAAAAAGGGATAACTGCTGTGAGAATAAAGGAAGTTGCTCCAGGTTTCTAATAGATGGCAAGCCCCTTGTGTGTGTGTGTGCACGGGGGTCGGGTGGGGGGTGTGTGTTTATGCCTCCTTGGTATTATCTGAAATGATGTTTAATAAACATCGTAGAAGTGGACTGAATTGCAAGTGGGACTTGGGCTGGATCCTAATGAAGAATAATTTTGAATAGTAAAAAGGAGGTATTAATAATTTAAGTAAAGCTCAGAAGTCTGTTAAGTGGCTAGGAGGAACAGGCTCAGATACAGGGAAAGCACAGTATGTTTTCTATTCATCTACATGTTGCTTTTAAGCCAAAAAAGAACTGTATTAAAGCATTAGGCACTAATATCACTATTGCTAATTTTAAAATAGTGATAGGTATTAAAACAAAATTCAGAAGCAATATAATCAACTAGGTTGATTGTCCACTAGATCTTAATAATTATTGCTTACTCTTAACCCTGGTTTTATCCCTGATCTTGGGTAGAGTTACAAGCCTGAAACTCTGAACAGTAAGGTACTGGCCAGAGGACAGAATTTTATGTCGAGAAGTAGTATGAGAAGACATTAGATTTGGGTGACTGGGATAAATGTGATGAATAGCACAAAGAAGGGAGGACATAAGAAGATGACAGCAAATTTGGTTTGGGACAATGGGCTGCAAGTTGCCAGCAGAACATCTAAAGAAACAAAGACTCCAGCTAGTGTGAGAGACCATAATCTGAGATCCAGATCGTAGAAGCATTTTCATAAAATCCAAGATTTTGAGGCCACAACTAATCAATTCCCTAAAGAAATAACTGTAGATGGAGACTACGTCTCAGGCCAGTGCCTAGAGTAACTTGAAATAATATAGATTGACAGAAGTGGCAATAATGAATAAAACATAGAAGGAAAAGGAAAGATTGTAGGTAGAAAGCTCGAGTTAACATTACGTTATCCAGACCAAGGGAGAAGACAGCCTCAAAGCTAGACTGGTCAGAAGCCAGATGGTTTATTACAATAAAGGAGGATGGTGACTAATATGGGCCCCTAGATTTGGTGCAGTTGTGGTCACGGGTGTCGTTTACACAAGAGTTTTGACAGAGGGATAGAATTAGAGGCCCGATTGTAATAAATTAGTAAAACCAAAGGGTAAAACATCATGTGTTCCAGAAACAGAGGAACAACATGGGAAATAAGTAGAACAAATGCTAAAAAAACAAAACCCAAGCAAATAAATGTGACTATTTTAAATTTGGGGGAAAGACTGTTTAAAGGTGAAGAGAAACAGGAGAAAGATAAAGTAGCAACACTAACATGGGCGCGTAAGTGTGGCAGGGAGGTGTTCACATGCTGGGAAGGGCATGTGAGGGGAGGGGACTTCGGGAGGGAGGAAGGGCTCCTCTGCTGAGGCTGCTTCAAAGGCAGAGCTGTGCTGCCAAAAAGTGGAGGTCAGAGAGGTCACACCAGACAGCTCTGATCTCACTAGGCAGAGATGTTCATAGAGAAAGGGTCTCAGGATTTGGAAATCAAGTCGTAGCTTTGAACGGCTGAGTAAGCTACAACCTCTCTAAATCCAGTTTCCCTGTCTGTAGTATGTACAATACCTTCAAAAGATAGCTGTGTAAAATAAGTGAGAAAACATATGGACATCTAGAACACGGGACAGTAAACTGTTTATTCTACTGTCTCTCACAGGAAAGGACATCCTTTATCTCCCTTTCATCTGTGTCTGGAAAAATGTAGGGACTCAATAAATGCCTCTAAGAAGAGGAATGTTAAGAGTAAAATAAAAATAGAAAGGAGTGCGAAGGAATGGTGGAAAGGGGAGGGAGAGGGAAGAGAAGAAAAGCAACGGCCAGGTACTTAGTTAACATCAACAAGCTTCTGAATGAATCTAAGCAGAGGTTTAAAGAAAAGAAGTTGGTTTAGAATAGCCTCTTCAGGAACTGGGCTAGGGAGTTAATTGAAGAAGTAGAAAACCAAGAGTCAGGGCAGGCTTGAAGTAGGACAGCATGAACTTGTAGTAGGTCAAGTTAGCACTGTTTTTCACTACCTCCTAGCATGGTATATTCTAATAGCAAAGAAAGCAGGCTGATGAACACAATTTCTCTCAAATTCCTTCTAAAAAGCACTGAGCATCCAATAAATATCATTTCTATTAAAAGAAATCAGAATAAAGCATTTCTTAGCTCATTTTCTCCCCAAATATGTCACGGTACAAATGATACTGATTTCTTTTAGAACATGAAGGGTTACACAGGAAATATGAATGCAGATAATCGGACTCCTGCCAGTGCTTTAATCTAAGACAAGCAGAAAGAGAGGCTGTAAACATATATATTCATTTGGAAAAGATACATTAGTACCTGGCCGGGACGTGCAGGCCTAAGATGATGAAGTGGGGAGAACCTGTGAATGTTTGCACGTATTTCAGGGTGGGAAGGCAGTATTCAGAGAGAAAACATTTGGTAGACCTGACACAAAAGCAAGATTTAGGGAATTATGTTTAGGGTGACTGTAGGGGACAGTGGTGGTGAGATAAACACATGGTTGGGACAGCATATAGGAATGAATGCGTTTGTAAGTTGTCTGTTAATTTCCAATGATACCTTAACTTGTAATTACAGAATCTTATCTGGAGGGGGGTGACAGGAGTTTTATAGACTATCTACATTTTCCAACATCTTTCTAAAAATATTATGAAGAATTAATTTTAAAATTAACTATTTCAGTAAAGGAACTAAAAAGGGAAAGCATCTGTGCAGTCATTTCAGTTTCTTAATAAATTATTTTAGGAATATTACCTACCTATTTTGACTCTCCCCCTTTCAGGACCTTCTCCCATTACTAGGATATTTGCTGGTTTCTAGAAATAAAAATGGAGCATTCAAATTACTATGTTTATTCTTTTGACATGCTCTAAAATGGAGAAAAGTTTTTATAATATGAAAATATCATTTCTATTTTTATCAAAACTATGATCAAATACAAGCACTCTCTACATAGTAGTTAAAACATATGACATACCTGGAGTTAGCACTAACTTTGTATAAACATCCTTGTCACGGAAACATACCTTATTTTCAAAATTATATCATACCAATAATTATAAAGCAATTAAAGCTATCACTTCTATTCACCCCATAGAAAAAAACTGAGTTTTTAAACCTGCACAAATTATAAACTGTCTGCTCACTGTCAACAATAAAGAGTTTATGTGGTTGAAAATTTTTCTATAAAATTTCAAACCACAACATAATTGCCTTTATTTAATTAAATCAAATAGAACTACCTTAGGAAAACATGATTAACATTTAACAGACTCCATTAAATTTCATGTATCAGCTATACTACATGCAAAAGCAAGAAATTCCAAATATAATTTCAAGATGTAGGAAAATAAAAACCAATGCTAATACAGAGCTATATAAAGAAAGAGTAGGTTGCAAATGTATCTCTACCATCTTTTAAGATCTTCTCATCTACAGACATTTGGAAACAGAGAAACTGTGGAGATAGGTTTTTATTGAGGAAAGGGGACAAGTAAATCTCCTATGTAAAATCTTTGGAGAGAAAATGCATGGTTTTTAACTTACTGGACTAATGTATTTCATCAACAAATACACTTTTAGTATCTTCTAAGGACAAAGAACCATGCTAAGCATTAAGAGAAAAAACAAAGGTACAGTAAAAACCAAGTTCCTGAAGTCCAGACGCTCCTTATATAAATAGAAAGAAAATTAAGAAGCATTGGCCAGGTGCATTGGTTCACACCTGTAATCTTAGCACTCTTGAGAGGCCAAAGCAGGAAGACTTGCTTGAACTTTAGCATTCCAGACCAGCCTGAGCAAGAGTGAGACCCTATCTCTACTTAAAGTAGAAAAAACTAGCTGGGCATAGTGGTAGGTGCCTGCAGTCACAGCTACTCAAGAGGGAGAGGCTGGAGGATTGCTTGAGCCTAGGAGTTTGAGGCTGCAGTGACATATGATGAAAGCACTGCATTCTAGCGGGGATAACAAAGTGAAACTCTGTCTCAAAACAACACCAGGCGGGGCATGGTGGCTTATGCCTATAATCCTTATACTCTGGGAGGCCGAGGTGGGTGGATAACTTGAGCTCACAGATTCGGGACCAGACTGAGCAAAAAGCAAGACCCCATCTCTATAAAACACAGAAAAACTGAGGCAAGAGGATTGCTTGAGTCCAAGAATTGGTGGTTGCTGTGAGCTATGACACTTTATCCAGTATATTGCTAGAAATAAAAAGGGAGGTATGGAGCCACGGCACTCCACCTAGGGCGACAGCTTTTGGCTCTGTCTCAAAAACAAAACAACAACAAAACAAACAAAACTCTACAACTTGAACTATACCTCAGAAAGGAAAACAATGTCGCCTCAACCTTTGTACCCTCATATTAATCTGAAATAAAAATATAGACCAATAAAGCAGCCTTTGGTTTGCTATGGAAATGGTCTTCCTTCAAATCACAAACTATTTCATTGTCAACAGGTGTATCAAAATATCATGTTGTGTATCTTAAATACATACAATAAAATCTAAAACCAAAAAGCATTGTATAATATTAGAAGATAGTGCTATGCATGAGTTATAGAAAGTACTGAGGTCTTAGGTTAGAGATTCCTGGATTACTTTTAAGATCCCTTCCAATGTGCTGATTTTTTTTTTTTTTTTTTAACATTTCAATGAAAACAATAAGCACTAAAAAATACTTCATAGGAGGAAGTGATTAACTAGAGATTTCATTGTTAAGGGAAATGTTCATGGGGCTGGGGCTGGGAACAGTATCCATCAGCCAGATCCTGAAAAATAACGAGGAACCAGCATTGTGGAGTAAAGAAAGGGCGGGGACACTGCAGGAGCCAGCACAGGCTGGGAACAGGTGTGCATAGGACACGGTGGTAAGTATGACTGGACAGAAATTAGAGGGGGGTCATCTTGAGAGCGGCAGGATCAACCTAGACGTAGATAGTCTTAAATGCCAGGTCAAGTAATCTTGACAGTACGGGATGTGCTGTGTACTTGTTTACTGTCTTTCTTTTCTCACCAGAATGTAAGTTCTACTATGAGGCCAAGGGTTTTTGCTGTTTTCTTTTAAGACAGAGTCTCGCTATGTCACCCTTGGTAGAGTGCGGAAGCATCACAGCTCACAGCAACCTCAAACTCTTGGGCTTAAGCAATTCTCTTGCCTCAGCCTCCCAAGTAGCTGCGACTACAGGTGCCCACCACAAAGCCCAGCTATTTTTTGTAGTTGTCTTTGTGGTTTGGCAGGCCTGGGCTGGGGTGGACCGCGCTAGCTGTGCTGCACCGTTAGCATCTAAACTGTTGCCTATTACCTAATATGTGATCTGACAGATCAATGCCTGTCATTGCCTGCCACAGACGGACAGGAGATGACAGGAAAGGAGGGGCTAACGGAATTGGGTGTCAGGCGGGAAGAGCTTCTTCCAGTGTCTTATCAGAAATAAAAAGGGAGGTATGGAGCCATTATGCATAAAATGTTGTACTTAAGACTTGCAAGGAATAAACAGAAATAAAACATGAAGATCTTGGCTTTAAGGAGCTTAAATCTAGAAGGGAAAGACAGAGATAGCTTTTTTTTTTTTTTTTAATTTGATTTTATTGTTGGGGATTCAAAGAACCTCAACCCCAATTTTTTTATTGTTGAGGGTACAAAGAACCAGGTAAAGATAGCTTTTTAAAACATGAGGCAGATTATTAAAAGTACCAAAATAAAAAGAAAAATTGTTGCAAATTGTGGGGAGCAGGCTGTGGGCCCAAACCCCCCCCCCCCAGCCTGGGAAATGCTCAGAGAGCAACCCCCAGCCACTTCTCCTCCTTAACAACATTCCTTCCACTTTCAAGAAGTCACATAGCCCACGCATACTTTCCCTGTTATCAGCAAGCACACAGTTTTTCCTCTTTAAGGCTGATCTCTACCTCCTGTGCTAAGATTTAGGCAACCTTGTTAAGATACTGTATAAAAAAAGGTGTTTCCACGGTTCAGATGCTGGCTACAGTCACCAGCTGCGTCAGTCCTCCCCAAGCCATTCTGTCTCTCATCTCCTGTCTTTCTTTGTCTCTCTCTCTCTGTCTTTTCTTGGCTTTATTTCTTCATTTCCCACCTTTTCCACTCAGCTCAACTCTCCCTCCTCGGGCCAAGTCACGAGAGCAACTGAATTACTTTTTTTTTTGTTTTTTCATTGTATATCAGGATAGACTTTAGAAAGATTTTTGGATGACTTTGGTGATTTTAAGTATGAATGAGTAAGATTTTGATAAGCATTAAAAGAAAAAAAAAAAAAAAAGTATGGCTTTCAGGCTCACAGACCCCTACAGGTAAAGTCATGGTCACATAAAAACATAGGGCATAAGGGTTTTTGACGTGACTATTAGAGCATAAAGTGTCCAGTGCAGAAATAAGACTAGAAAGCTATAGTGGGAATAAAATGACACACTGAAGAAACTGGAATTTTTTGCTATAGGCAAAGCAAGACAGAACTGTGAACAGTGAGATAATCAGATCTATATTTAGGAAGAAAGTCTGGTAGTGATGGGAAGGAGGGAATGGAAAGGATAAATGTATTGCAAAGCAGAGATACAGAGAGACCAGCTGGAAGTGGGCTATAATAGTCTAGGGAAATGTAAGAACGCCCTAACTGTGACAAGGGTCTTTGAGGAACATATAAAAGCTAAATGCTAAATTCAAGACTTGGCATTGCTTTTCGCTCTTTTACACCATCCTCTCCACCCTCATTTATTCAACAAATATTGATTGATTAGATCACATATTAGGTAATAAGCAATAGCTTAGATGCTAAAGGTGCAGCACAAAATGAAAACAGGAAAAACCCTTGGCCTCATAGAACTTACATTCTGGTGAGAAGAGAAAGAATAAACAAGTACACACAGCACATCCCATATTGATGAATACTGTGGAAAAATACAAAACAGAATACAAAAGATTGCCACAGTTAGGTGCTCTCAACTATATGCTGCATAAGAACAAGCCAGGCACAGTAGGTATGCACCTGTAGACCTGCCCATTTGGGAGGCTAAGGTAGGAGGATCGCTTGAGCCCAGGAGTTCAAGCCCATCCTTAAAAAACAAAACAAAATAAAATAGAAAAAAAAGAAGAAAGAAACATTCCTTGAAGCATTTCTGGTCTCACATCTCACAAGAGGTTGGGGATATCACAATAACCTTCACCTCTACTCCAAATAATGTGTCCTTCAGGCTGGTAAGTTAAGGAAAGGGAGGATGGACCTGACAGCAGCTGCCAATAATGTGCTTCAGTGAGGACATTGAACCTGGGGTCACCAGCAAGGTGAAAAGGCTGAGCCTGCTATTCCACAATCACTAAGACCATCAAGAGTGCTGCAGTAGACCAGATACTACCAGTTGAAGCAAAAGCAACTCATTTCTAGAGAAAAAAATTCCCAACTTAGGCCTGAAGAGTAAAACAACACATTTTTTAGCCTGAAGAGAGATATTTCTGTGTCAGATTAAAAACAAAATCCATGCTGTTTATAAGAGGTCCACTTACATATAAAAGACCATAAAAGCTAAAAGTAAAAAGATATTAAAAGACGTATTAGGGCTCAGCGCCTGTGGCTCAACCGGCTAGGGCGACAGCCACACACACCTGAGATGGTGGGTTCAAATCCAGTCCAGGCCCGTCAAACATCAATGACAGCTACAACCAAAAAATAGCCAGGCATTGTGGCGGGTGCCTGTAGTCCCAGCTACTTGGGAGGCGGAGGCAAGAGAATGGCTGGCGCCTAGGAGTTGAAGGTTGCTGTGAGCTGTGATGCCACAGCACTCTACCCAGGGCAACAGTTTGAGGCTCTGTCTCAAAAAAAGACATATTAGGCAAACTGCTAATAGAGAGTTGGGTTAGCTGGGCCCAGTGGCTTATAATCCCAGGACTTTAGGAGGCTGAGGCAGGAGAATAATTTGAGGCCAGGAGTTCAAGACCAACCTGAGCAACATAGAGAGATGCCATCTCTCCAAAAAGGCAATTTAAAAAAATTGGCCGGCCCTGGTGGGGCATGCCTATAGTCCTAGCCACTGAAGAGGCTAATATTGGAGGACTGCTTGAGCCTACGAGTTGGAGGCTGCAGGGAACTATGACTGTGCCACTGTGCCACTCTAGCCTGGGCAACAGAGCCAGAAGCTGTCTCCAAAGAGGAAAAAAGAAAGCTGGAGTCAACTATTATAAAATCTTAAAACTTAAAATGGCTTTTAAGCATAATATTATTAGGACTAGAGATTTTCCACTATACAAATGATACAAGGTTTAATTAATCAGGAAGAGGCAATGATCCTAAACTTACTATACACTTAAAAATATATATAAAGCAAAAACAAATATATGTATGTATGTGTATATATATATATATTTTTTTTTTTTTGGGGGGGCAGTTTTTGGCCAGGGCTGGGTTTGAACCCACCATAGGTGCTGCCCTGTATATGTTATTATATATTATATATTAATAAATATTATACATGTCTCTATATATTTTACATATATTGCAAAAACTGATATAACTTCAGTGAGGAAAAAGACCAATAATAACATATTTTTCCCAATTATTGATATGTCAAGCAAACAAAAGATTAAATAAGATATAAACTACCCAAAGGATATAATTAACAAGCATGATCTAGTTAACTGTACCCAGCTTTTTACCCGATAATTAGAGAATACTCATTTTTTTCAAGCACACATGGAACATTTATAAATACTGATCATGTACCAGTAGGTTTCAAAAAACTTCAAGAAATTGCTATTAGACCAACTATGTTCTCTGGCCATAATACAGTTAACTTAAAAGTCAATTACAAAAACATAAATGTAAAACTTCACATATCTGGAAAATTTTAAATGCCTCTATAACACTCAAAGGTAAAAGGAAAAGCCATAAAGAAATTAAAAATAATCAGAACTGAAATGACAGTGCTACCTGCCAAAACCTATGGAATGCAGCTAAGACAGTCCTTCTACAGGAAATTTATAGCCTTAAATATTTATGTTAGCAAGGAAGGCTAAAAATAATGAATTATGTGCCCAAGTCAAGAAGTTCTGAGAGAGAGAGAGGGAGATTGAAGAAGCTCAACACAACAAGTCAAAAGAAAGAAGAAAAATGTTAAAGATAAGGGCAAACCCATGACCCTGAGAGGATTGTGAAACCCGTAGGTCAACTGGGGCAAGAAGAAAGGGGATGCAAATAAACTAGGAAAGGAGAGACACAAAGGAACATAACTACAGCTCCAGAGGAAGACAGAAAGGTAACAGAATCTAGGAAGAACTTTGTGTCTGTTAATTTGAAAATACATACAAAATAGACAAAATCAAGAAAAATAATGAAAAATTGATTCAGAATGAATTCGAAAACCCAAAGAAACCAAGAACTGCTAAATAAATTGACACTGCTAGTAAAAATCTTCCTGAGAAAACACCCAGATGATATTAAGGGTAAGTTTTCCAAATTTTCAATGAAAAGGTTATTTCAATATTACTCAAATATAAAAGTGGAGATGCTCCAAACATATTCTAGAAGGCCAGTACAATCTTGACAGCAAAATCAGAGCAAGAAACAAAAATTTCAGTCCAACCTCACCCATGAGTATGGATGCAAAAATATGAAACGAAGTACCGTATATACTCGAGTATATACGGTATTAGAAACCAAATCCAAGAACAGAAGAAATGCCAGGATAGCTTAACATGAGAAAATCTATATAAGCCCATCACCACATCAACAGATTTTAAGAAAATGACACAGGCATCTTGAGAAGTGCCAAAAAAGGTAGCTGATGAAACATTAACTCTGGCCATGCAAAGTAGATCACACCTGTAAGCCCAGCACTTTGGGAGACTAAGGCAGTAAAGTGGCTTAATCCCAGTAGGCCAAGATGAGCCTGGGCAACATAGTGAGACCCTGTCCCTACAATAAAATTTAAAAATTAGCCAGGTGTACTCACGTACACCCAAGGCATAGATACTCAGTAGATACTCAGGAAGTTGAAGCCAGAGAACGGCTCGAGCCTATAGGAGTTGGAGGCTGCTGTGGGCTATGGTCACATCACTATACTCCAGCCTTGGAGACAGAGCAAGACTCTGTCTTTTGAAGTTAAAAAAAAGGGCGGGGAGGGGAAGGATATGCAAGTTTTGTATGCACAACACTATGAAACCGTCCTTTATCTTTTTTTTTTTTTTGGAGACAGAGTCTCATTATGTCACCCTTGGTAGAGTGCCGTGGCATCACGGCTCACAGCAACCTCCAACTCTTGGGCTTAAGCAATTCTCTCACCTCAGCCTCCCAAGTAGCTGGGACTTCAGGTACCCACCACAACACTTGGCTATTTTTTGGTTGCAGTTGTCATTGTTGTTTAGCAGGCCCACACAAGGCTTGAACCTGCCAGCCTCAGTGTATGTGGCTGCCACCCTACTCACTGAGCTAAGGGTGCCAAGCCGAAACCTTCCTTATCTTAAATGACCATTTTAAAAGTCCTAAAGAAATCAAGATCTCATGTTATATTTGTAGATAAGACTCAATAAAGACATAAATTCTTCTTATACTTATCTGTAACTTCAATGTACAGTAATTTCAATCAAAATTCCATCAGAGTTTTTGTATGAAAATTGAAAATTCAAAAATGTGTGTGGGCACAGGCAGCTTCTACAAGTTAGAATAGACAAAGAAATACAGCCCTGCTGACACCTTGATTTTGGATTTCTGACTTTCAGAACTGTAAGAGAATAAATATGTGTTGTTTTAACCAAAAATAAAAAATGTATGTAGAAGAAGCAAGAACTAAGAAGAGTATTCTGTGGTTGGGGTAGAGGAGTGAGAAAAGGGATCTGGCTCAGAACAAGATGGTAAGACTTATTTTAAAGCTACAGTAATTAAGACAGTATGATCCTGGCACAGGGACAGACAAGTTGATCAGTGGGATAGAGCAGAGAACCTAGAAGGAACCAGGATCCTGAAAGAAGAACCTGAGGTCAGTGGAGAAAGGAGGAATTATTCAATAAATGGTGTTGGCCTGACAAGTTATCCAAATGTGGAAAGTAACAGATAAAATGAATCCTCACCTCATACCATACACACATCAACTTCAGGTAGATTAAAGGATTAAATGTGAAAGGCAAAACTTTTGGGAAAAAGTGTAGAATATCTTCTGATCCTGAGGTAGGAATGAATTTGTTAAACGAGACCAAAAGATGAAAAACACTCATCATAAAAGAAAAGACCAATAAATTTGGCTGTATTAAAATTACTTTCAATCATGAAAAGATAAGGAAAATAAAAAGACAAAGTACAAACGGACAGAAGGATTTGCAACACGTATGAAGAATAAAGATTTGGTATCCAGAATAAAGAACTCCTACAAGTCAGTAGGAAAAAAACCAACCAAGTAGACAAATGGGCAAAATGTCTAAACAGGCATTTAACTAAAGCAGAGACATGTTTATCCAATAAGCATATGAAAACATGTTCAACTTCATCAATAATGAGGAAAATGCAAATGTAGATCACAGTGAGATACCATTTTTACACCTACTAGATGGGTAAAAAAAAGAACTGTTAACCAGGAAGTGGGTCAGTGGGAATTCTGACACATTGCTGGTGGCAGAATAAGTTGGTACTACTTCTTTGAAAAACAATTTGGCATCATTTTGCAAAAGTGAACAACTGTATATCCATTGGCTCAGTAATTCCATTTTTATATATACCAGATTGTAATTAAAAGAAAAATGTGGCAGAGCCACACAATGAATTTTAAAACAGCAGTGAAAAGTCACTGAATTACAAATAAATGTAAAAACATGTCCAAATCTTAGAATCCTTCTGATGAATAAAAAAGCAACTTCTATAGGACTATATACAACAGGATACCATTTTCACACAGCTTAAACCCAAGCAGAGCTAAAGAATATATTCTTTAGGCATACATTCAAAAGTGATCAGCCCATTTCAAACAGAAGAGAATAACAGATTCCAAATCCAAACTGTCTGTAGGGAAGAGCAGGAGTATAGAATGGGAGAAATGTCAACAGAAGCACGTAATTGGCCATCTTCCAGTTATTGGGTTCTGTGACAGGTTCCTAACAGTTCACTGTATTTCTGTGCTTTTAATGTACATAAATACTCTTTTGAAAAATAACATATATTAAAGAAGGCAATAAAGACAAAAAGCAAAGCAAGGAAGGTGGGCAGGCACTGTTGGGAGTGGGTTGAGAGGGTATCTTCAACAGTATTTAAGCATTACCGTAGTTTAGGTTTTTTGAAGACAGCCTCCTTGAGACAGTAACCCTTGGGCTAAGACTTACAGAAAGTATAATAACGAGACTGGGCACGGTGGCTCACACTTGTAATCCTAGCACTCTGAAAGGCTGGAGTGGGTGGATTGCCTGAGCTGATGAGTTCCAGACCAGTCTGAGCAAAAGCAAGACCCCGTCTCTAAAAATAGCCGGGTGTTGAGGCAGGCACCTGTAGTCCCAGCTACTTGGGAGGCTGAGGTAAGAGGATTGCTTAAGCCCAAGAGTTTGAGGTTGCTGTGAGGTGTGACACCACAGCACTCTTCCGAGAGCCACAAAGTGAGACTCTGTCTCAAAAAAAAAAAAAAAAAAAAAGTACAATAACGAGCCAGCTGGGCCCTGAGGAAAGCATGGTTCAGGAAGAGGCAGGAGCAAGTAGCAAGGCCTGAGACAACAGTGTGCCTGCAGAACCGGAGACAAGGCGAGGGATAGCAGTGGGGGCCGTGAAGCACCAGGGGATACGCCAGGGCAACTGTAGAGAGAAGAAATGCAAGGAAAGGCTTATTTCCTGTTTCCAATGGTTCCGTTTTTTGGCCAAGTTATCTAGAACCAGCATGAGACAGGTTCTAGCACTGTCCGGCCTACCCTCTGAAGTTGGCGAGGACTGCCACAAGGTTTGCAGAAAGGCAAAGACAAGGCTGTGGTTTTTGGAGCAGTTAAGAAAAACCCTGGCGAACGAGCAGAATGGCTAACTGAAGAAAGAGCAAAGAGGTCAATGTGGCTGGAGTCGATGTCAGAAAGAGAGGAGTCAGAGAAGCAGCCAAGCGGGAAGGCAGAGGGCTGGAGGGGGATGCTGATCGCACAGAATCACACGGGACTCAGAAAGATGTGAAGTTTCACCTGACTAGAAGTTTGGTTTTTTGGAGACAGAGTCTCATTCTGTTGTCCAGGCTAGAGTGTCAGGCCTCAGCCTAACTCACAGCAACCTCAGACTCCTGGGTTCAAGTGATCCTCCTGCCTCAGCCTCCTGAGTAGCAGGGCCTACAGGAGCCCACCACACACCAAGCTAATTTTTCTATTTTTAGTAGAAATGAGGTCTTGCTTTGCTCAAACTCCAGAGCTCAAGTGATCCTCCCACCTTGGCCTCCCAAAGTGCCAGATTACAGGCATTAGCCACCATACCCAGATGACTAGAATTATTAATAGCATTATTATACCTTTCTGCCTTACCCATGATTTTTAAACAGTTGTATAATATATAGTTGTATGCATTCTATCCAATCTCTGATAGCAGGATGTGTCATTCTCTGCTAGGCTAAATATTTCTATAATATTTCATTTCGTACATTTTGGTTGTTTATAATTAGAGAAATTATATTTTTTAAAATATAATAAAAAATAAATAACGCTAAAGGGAATAAAGAGAGGTTAGAGAAAAAAGAGTCAATAAAAGAACCTGTGAAGGAACATCAAAAGTAAGGTAAGCAAACCCAGAGAGAAAAACATTCTAGAAGCTAAGACAGCTTAAAAAAAACTAACCAACAGGTGCCAACAGAATGAAAGCAGAGAAGAAACAACTGAAATAGACAATTAGGTCACTGATGACTCAGAAAAAATAATTTCTGTGTACTTACAGAAGCTAGACATAATAAATGAGACCCAAATAAGTACAAAGAAGGTAAAGGCATATTGAGATTGTACTTTTCAAGCCCTTGCTGAGAATGGGATCTCTGGGGGAAGTCTGGTTTTTGAGACAAGAGTCTCACTATGTCGCCCTCGGTAGAATGCTGTGGCATCACAGCTCACAGCAAACTCCAAATCTTGGGCTTAAGTGATTCTCTTGCCTCAGCCTCTTAAGTAGCTGGGACTACAGACGCCTGCCACAACACCCAGCTATTTTTTGATTGTTTAGCAGGCCCAGGCCGGGCTGGAACACGCCAGCCTTGGTGTATATGGCCAGCACCCTACTCATTGAGCTACGGGCGCTAAGCCACACGTAACAGTTTTCAAAAGTATAAAATTATCAAATAACCCATCTTATATACCATTTGCTACATTATTTGTCATTCTTAAAGCTTAGACGGTTAAAATGAAGATAGTAAGATAAGGCCAGGTGCAGTAGCTCACACCTGTAATCCTAGCACTCTGGGAGACAGAGGTAGGTAGATTGCTTGAGATCAGGAGTTTGAGACCAGACTAAGCAAGAGTGAGACCCTTGTCTATGCTAAAAATAGAAAATATTAGCTGGGCATACAATGTATGTCTATAGTC
Source organism: Loris lydekkerianus (assembly GCA_963574355.1). Classification (NCBI taxonomy): domain Eukaryota; kingdom Metazoa; phylum Chordata; class Mammalia; order Primates; family Lorisidae; genus Loris; species Loris lydekkerianus. Next base: position 24,321 of record CAUYPK010006264.1, read on the forward strand.
CAGGCTACTTAGGAGGCTGAGGTAGGAGGATCACTTAAGCCCAGGAGTTTGAGGTTGCTGTGAGCTAGGCTGAGGCCATGGTACTTCAGCCTGGGCAACAGAGTAAGACTTCATCTCAAAGAAAAAAAAAGATAGTAAGACAAAAACACTACAAAGTATGAGACATGGGAGCCAAAATTGCTTCACATAAGACATAAAAATAGATTATGAGCTGCTGAATGTGATAAATACAGGAAGCTAGTTTTAGATTGCTTAGTTAATTCTTGTTAACAAAAGTTCTCATAGTCATGCTACATTGAAACAGAGAATATAAGCAGCACAATGAAATGAGGATATGATGGAATGAGAGAGAAGATCTAGCTAGTACTGAAGTCAGGAGAGAATACCTTTAACGTAACATACTTGAAGGCTATGGAAGCTCTAAGTGTGGGCTGTCCATGCAGAGTCTCAGATGAGGGCATAGGCAGTGACACTACTTAGGGGAGCAGTGGCCTATGACCTCTTCTGTCTGAAAAAGAACCCAGGCGTTGGGCAGTATCCACCGAGAATGTCTCCTAGGTCTCCTATAGGCAAGGGGGTTCTTGCCTATAGAATTGCAGAGGGGGTTCATTTTTAAATGTATATCCCTTAGCTGGGATGACCTGTTTCCTTCAGAACAAGTAAATAAAGTTTACAAGATACTCGATGTTCCATAATAACAATGATAACAAAATAAGTAACATAATCACCATTAAAATGCATTTAACTTTTTTTTTTTTTTTTTTTTTTTTTTTTATACAGTGTGTTTTTTTTTTGCCCTTGGTTTAGTGCTTTGGGATCAAAGCTCACAGAAACCTCAAACTCTTGGGCTCAAGCGATTCTCTTGTCTTAGCCTCCCAAGCAGCTGGGACTACAGGCACTTACCACAATGCCCAGCTATTTTTTTGTTGCTGTTGTCAGCAGGCCTGGGCAGGGTTTGAACTTGCCTGCCTCAGTGTACGTGGCTGGTGCCCTAACCACTGAGCTACGGGTACCATGTCGCACTTAACTTTTTTTTTTTTTTTTTTTTTTTTTGCCGTTTTTGGCGGGGGCAGGTTTGAACCCACCACCTCTGGTATATGGGGCCGGTGCCCTACTCCTCTGAGCCACACGTGCTGCCCAGTCGCGTTTAACTTTTTAAAGCATTTTCATACCCATCATTTCATTTCTCTTAATGAAAACATTCAAGGGTCCACAGAGCTACAGTCAAGTTTCAGAGCAACTCAGTCCAATCCCCAGGAATTGAATCCTACAATTCAATACCGAAATGAATTTACGGATGTGCTTGATTTTCAAAAGACTAACTTTAATGATGATTAATTTCAGAGAAAGCACATCCTTTAAGAAAAAAAGAAACTGCAGTTCACACATACATACCTTCACCCACACACAAACCTAAAAGGATGAAGAAAGGATACCAAAATTGTTGTGACCTAGTTACATCCCAATTAACACAGACTATGCTTTACCAAAACTCCTCTTCTTACTGTGAACACAAAATGCCAGCTGTGAAAGAAAGTGATACTGCTGGGTTTGCACACTTTGGTTGCCATAGAAACTAGAGAAATGGCAGGAGTTGGATGCCTTACATTTAAGTTATCGGCAATAAAATCAGACAGACAAATCAATGCTACAGGCTTCATTTTAGTTAAATAGTATGTTAAAGGCAAAAGTCAGGTAAATAATGTGATAAAGATGATTACTCAGAAGCTATTCATAAACTAGCTGCATTTTAGCAGAATGATGTTTTACATGTACTCCAGATTTGCTTTTTCCCTTGATAGAATCAATTTTTTCAGAGATTTAAATCTATGTCAGTTAATTGGCACATCATAAATAGAACAGCTTAAAGATAATGCAATCATTCTACTACATTCGCTCTGCACTCCCCACCCCAGGACGTTTGGAACAAAAATATGAAACTTACAATATGACTCTTATCAGTACAATAAAGAACAGAAAAAAAAAACCCACAATTGTCTACAATCCTAAATAATAGGAACAAAGACAATTTGAATCCATTGGACCCAGTTTCTGAAACAATGAACAGTGCAGGCCTGATATTAATGGCTACAACTATGCATTTATTCATTTATTTATATATTTATTTTAGAGACAGAGTCTCACTTGTTGCCCTTGGTAGAGTGCTGTGGCGTCACAGCTCACACCAACTTCCAGCTCTTGGGCTCTTGCCTCAGCGTCCCCAGTAGGTGGGACTACAGGCGCCCGCCACAATGCCCAGCTATTTTTTTTGTTGCATTTTGGCCAGGGCTGGGCTCAAACCCACCACCCTCGGTACATGGGGTCGGCGCCCTATTCACTGAGCCACAGGCACCGCCTATTCTTTTATTTAAATATAGTGGCAGACAACTCTTCTCATATTTGATAAAGAAGTATATTTCAAAGGAGGAAACCCTCAAGTTCATGTTCCTTTCTTTACGCCATTCTCCATTGTTTACCCTGAACAAATAAGATATATAACAAATAGAGAACCACGTAAGAGTAAAAATCTAGGGCAGCGTCTGTGGCTCAAGGAGTAGGGTGCCGGCCCCATATGCCACAGGTGGCAGGTTCAAACCCAGCCCTGGCCAAAAACTGCAAAAAAAAAAAAAAGATTAAAAATCTATGCTTTCCCCCCCTTTCTTATTAAGCAGTCATTTTCTATAGCATTAGTCTATCATAACTATTTATTGCTTAAAACCTCATTGATCAGATAATAGAGAACTGTAAAATACAGGGATTCTCACTATTGTGATTGCGACCTACTAGAAGACAGGGAGGGTTGTTCTGTTACCACTTTATGTATCTGCTGAAATCTAAATGCTCAATAAATAGTTGTTGAATGAGTGAACAAATAAATAAATAAAATAAATTTCCAATGATTTTCACTCATAATCCACTCAGCTTTGGGATAAGGCATGAGTGTCCTTTGACAGGCAAGTTTCTATGGAAAAGAAGCTGGAAGAAACTAAAGTAAGCACTTACCCCCAAATATGACAAGCTTATTTTTGAATAAAGGGTTTTCGGAGGTGGGGGCGGGGGGGCTGTTGAGACAGGGTCTGTCCCTCTGTTGCCTGGGCTCCTGGCTTGATCAGATCTCACTGCAGCCTCAAAGTCCTAGGCTTCAGAGATTTCCTGCCTCTGCCTACTGAGAAACTGGGACCACCAGCGCACACCCATGCCTGGCTAATCTTTCTATTCAACCTAAGAAACTCCTTATGTTGCCTAGGCTAGTCTTGAACTCCAAGTCTCCAGTGATCTTCCTGCTTCAGCATTTCAAAGTATTAGGATTACTGGCATGAGCTACTGCACCCAGCCAGGTTTTCAAAAATTCTTATTTTTCAACTTTATAATAAAGACAATTTGTAAGCAAAAAACAAACAAAAAAAAATCTGATTTTAGTTTCTTTCAGGGTTTCAAAAACTCTTATATGCTAATGACCCCAAAGTATAGGTCTCTAACCTTCCATTAGAGATAGGCCAATTGTATGTTAGCCATCTCCACAATCATGTCAAACTCAACTTGTCCAAATTTAATTTTTTTTTTTTTTTTTTTTGAGACAGAGTCTCACTCTGTCACCCTCGGTAGATGCTGTGGTGTCACAGTTCACAGCAACTTCAAACTCTTGGGCTTAAGTGATTCTCTTGCCTCAGCTTCCCAAGTAGCTGGGACTACAGGCGACTGCCACAACACCCGGCTATTTTTTTGTTGTAGCTGTTGTTGTTGTTTAGCCTGGGCTGGGCTGTGTTTGAATTCACCAGCCTCGGTGTATATGGCTGGTTGCCATAACTACTATGCTACAAGTGCCAAGCTGTCCAAACTAAATTTTTATGTTTCCCTGCCCAAACTACCTCTTTTTCTGGTTATCAGGCAGTCCCCATGGTATGAAAGACATAGGTTCACTGTAGTTTTGTTCTTCAGTTGAATTTGTATGTAACTTGAAACAGGTACTTTACTATTACCTATAATAGGTTTGGTTCATAAGTGCAAGTGGTATGTAAGTCAAATATTTGTAACTTGGGGACTCCCTGTATTCCCTTTTCAGCCAACAAAAGCAGAAGTCTAAACTCCACCCTCTCCTTTACCACTCAAATCTAATAAATCCTCAGATCTGACTACCTTCTATCCCATTTATCTACTATCTCCCCTCCTGTCTGTGCTGACCACCTGTAGCATAGTCAAGGTGACAGTGCATGTAGTGAGAGTAAGATGGAGTCAGTCAGGATAGGACCCACATGCCACAGCTGGTCTGCTTGGTTAGGTGCTATGTGACATTTTTTTTTTTGTTTTGGAGACAGAGCCTCAAGCTGTCACCTTGAGTAGAATGCCATGGTATCACAGCTCACAGCAACCTCCAACTCCTGGCTTAAGTGATTGTCTTGCCTCAGCCTCCCAAGTAGCTGGGGCTATTTTTTGGTTGTAGTTGTCATTGTTTGGCAGGCCCGGGCTGGATTCAAACCCACCAACTCTGGTGTATGTGGCTGGCACCTTAGCTGCTTAAGCTATAAGCACCGAGCCAGTGCTATGTGACTTTTACCCCAAGTCTTCCATTCTTATGGTTTTGTAAATTTAACTTTAACCTAAAATTGTGTATCTTGAGTATTTTAGGGCAATTGATTTAGGCCATTAACTTTTGAATTGAAAATATAACAGGTGATAGATTATGATGATCATTGTTTATTATTGTTTAAAATAAGGGTTAATAAGGTTTTTGCTTTCAACTTTTATATATAAAACTGTGGTTTTGGAAATGGAAGGGTAGAACATTCTTAGAGAGGGTACTCCCACTATTTTCCAGAACTGCTAACCTTCTGATAATAAAGCTTGTGAGACCTAATCCCCGTCTGCATTTGGCTCATGGTGATATGTGGCCAGACCCTCTTCATCCAGTAACAAAGGCCTTCATCATTACTCACCCACTGACTGCAATAACCGGAGTAAGCTGCTATTCCTGCATCCTCGATCCAACTCTCCACAAGCTGGTCTGACTTAAACAAACACCTTTCCGGCTCAGGAAACTGACCACAGGAAATACCCAAACTTCTAAATAGGACAGGTAAGAGCCACCATATTCTGGCCCCTCCCTCTCTCCTGCCTCTTCTTTTACTAACTGCTTCTTGCTTTGCCCCATTAACCCCAAGTTCTTGCAATTTCTTAGCCTATATTCTTACTCAAGTTGTCTCCTCTGCCTGAAATGCTCTCTTCACCCATCCCTTCCACCTGAATTTCTACTTATCCTTTTAGATCTGCCTCAGTATTGCTGGAACTCAGAAACCAATACCCTACAATGTGGCTCTCTGACATTGCTGAATTGAAGAAGCCTCAATGTCTCTCTGACCCTACAGTCTCTCCCAAAGATGTTAAAGTTGCTTTATCTGCCTAAGACCCAGAGACACCAAACAGAACAACTGCTTTTTCTTCCCCTCCCCATAAAACCAAGAATGTGACCACATCTGAACAGACTGTCAAGGAGAACTATTTACAAGCTAGTCGCTGGCCCATTCATCCTCTCTCATAATCCTTTATTGCCCCCCAACAGAACTCCCCTTCTCCACACCCTTCCCATACCAGTTTTGCCAGGGAAGTTTATAAGCTTTTGAACACTCCCCTTAGGGGTGAGCAATCACTCTGTGACCTTCCTTGTATACACATTAAATCTGTATGCTTTTTCTCCAAATAATCTGCCATTTGTGAGTTTTTTTTTGTTTTTTTTTTTTTTTTTTTTTTTTTTTAGGGAACCTTCAGAGGGTGAAGGGGAAGTATCCTTGACCCCTACAGTATGAATCCTCTGAGAGAGCCCCACCCAGCTTGTTAGGTGTTCTCTTTCCAAGCACTCGGTGCCTCATGCTTGCTGCTCCTTGAATGTACTTCATAACTGAGTATGTAAACTTTGTTGTTTTAGGATGATCTGTTTATTAAATCTTCCCTGCTATGTACTCATTGAGAAGAGGGTTTGTTTTATTAATCCCTGTATTCCTGGTGATCAGCATAGTATGTGATACATATTAGGAAATTAAAATATTTGTAATGCAAATATTCCAAGTCTGTAAATCACTATTTCCCTCCATACAAATTCAGTTAGAAATAAATAATCTTATTAAAATGACAATTAGTTTCCATTAGTGTCATACTTTGGGTACCTAACCACTATTTAAAATGTTATTTCTTGATTGGAAGAGGTGGCTCATGCCTATACTCCTAACACTCTGGGAGGGAGGATCCCTTGAGCTCATGAGTTCAAGACCAGCCTGAGCAAGAGCATGACTCTACCTCTAGTAAAAATAGAAAACTCAGGTGTTGTGGCAGGTGCCTATAGTTCCAGCTACTCAGGAGGCTGAGGCAAGAGAATCACTTAAACCCAGGAGTTTAAGGTTGTTGTGAGCCAGGCTGAGGCCATGACACTGTGGCCCAGGCCATGGAAGAAGACTGTGTCTCACCAAAAAAAAAAAAAAAAGAAAGAAAGAAAGAAAAAAAAGAAAGAAAGAAAGAAAAAAAAGAAAGAAAAAATTATTTCTAAGCAAAAATATCTTTCCAGTTCAAAATCACATACATAGACTAAGGTACAGGCTATCTGTAAATCAGCCTAAAGTATTAATGCTGTGATTAATTTCATTTTACTTAAACTGGTCCAACAGTATCTGTAATAGAACACTTAATGTTAATCAAACTTTGGTATCACAGAAAACAATGCCTGCCAACCCAGCACTTCCAACAGTTAACAATGCACTTCTTTGTCTGTCTTTTAAGAGTGGTTATAAGTCTGAACAACAGAGATAAGGTTTTCATTTCTCTAAGAAGAACCAATAAAAAGCAACCATTATAAAAGGTTCAATGCAAGACAAATACATGCATCTAGAAGGCTATTAACCTAACTTCAAGGTCACTAGAAGTATAATCAAAACATTCTACATTGACATCACTGGCAGGAAATGCTACAAAGGCAATGGGATACTATGCTATTCATTAACAGGTAGGATCTCTCCTCAGAGAAGCAACGCTAGGAGAGAGTAGCTTTCTTTCAATGGTTGTTAACATCCACATTCAAATCAAGTCAGTCTTATCATCATGAAAATTTAAGAGCTTCGAAGCTGGAAATCTCTCGTCTTGCTTTACTAATAAAAAATAGAGGGCTGGGTGGCACCTGTGGCTCAAAGGAGTAGGGCGCCAGCTCCATATACCGGAGGTGGTGGGTTCAAACCGGGCCCCGGCAAAAAACTGCAAAAAAAAAAAAAAAAAAAAAAAAAGAGGGCAGAGATGTAAAAGGCCCAGAACCTTGACCAAGTCCACTGTGTACACACAGTGGCAGACCCTGATAAGAGCCCAGTTCTCTCAGACATACACTCCAGGCCAGAGTTCTAACAGCAAAAGCATACTGAGAACATGAACAGTATTTGACTGATTTATGGCCCTCACCTCTATAAGCCTTCTACCCAGCTTTGTGCTTAGTTGAGAATGTAATCCCACAAAGCAACCATCATAATGTAATCTCCTAGTAAAACAAATCCTCAGTTCTTGCTCACAAGACCCCCTCATTCTCAATAAGGAAACTACTCATAGGTTGCTAGTCTAATAGAATGTCTATAGTGGTAATTACCAAAGTATACATTTATCAAAACCCATCAATTTGTAATTAAAATGGGTACATTTTATTGTATATAAATTCTACCTCAATAAAATTAATTTAATAAAATAGCATGTCTGAACTGATTTCCCAGTTTTAATCATAGGCTTCCAAGAACTGGGGCTCTCGTGTGGAAGCTTATGTTCCTAACCGGTTCCTGCCACTGCTGACTGTGAAATACATCTGAATTATGTCCTCTTAGTTGGGAAATAGGCTTTTAAATACATGTGTTTGTTAGTCTAGGCTACTAAAACTTTGTATTGAAGTCAGAGATATTAAATGAGCCCTGCTAAACCTTAAGAGTCTGTGTCACTGTGAGTCAAATCATGTCCATTTTAAAGTGGCCTTCCTAGAAGCATGATTCCTACTGTGTATCCTCTGTGTATGGAACAGATGGTGGAGCATAATACTCTAACTCAAACTGACAGATGTGCAGGACTCTGTTGAAAGCTCCAATTATTGGGCTATAGGTACAGATGATGGAAAAACTGTTAAGCCAATGGGAAAAAAAGAAGGAAAAAAAAAAAAAAAAAACCCTGTTGGGTGGCGCCTGTGGCTCAAAGGAGTGGAGCGCCAACCCCATGTGCTGGAGATGGCAGGTTCAAACCCAGCCCTGGTCAAAAACTGCAAAAAAACCAAAAACCTGTCACAGCCCATTGTTAGAAAACACCTCACTATTACCTTTTTATATATGTAAGGTGAGTGTCATAGTATCCAGAGCAAGCTCTGTTAGTAACATCTCATCTGATCTTCACAAGGCCTCACATAGAGGGTAGTGGCGAAAGGTAGGAGTCCTGCTCATAAATGACATCACTACCTTCAAAGGCCTCTGGGCTGCAGACCTGTCAAGACTGCCAAGGACCCAGCTCTAATGAAGCAGTTAGGAACCAAAGGTCACCGACAAGAACACCAGGATGATTCTTCAGCATGGCAAGATTTGTAATTATCCAAAATCACCTAAAATTCCAAGGTTAAAAGATATCCAAGCCATATTTTGCTTTTTAATTGTTAGTGTTGAAAAAAAATTAGAATGATTGATATTAAAATAAGCACTACTTCCTATTCTAACTCTAAGTAGACCATTAACTTAATAAATCAAATAAAAAATAACAAATAGAATGTCATTTGACTAGCATAAAATTGTTACCTCCGAAGCCTCTCTTGGTAATATCTTATTCAAGAAGAAAGAATAAATGTAAGTTTAAAGAACTTGCTAATTTTGATCTCATTTCATCAGCTTATTTTATTTTATTTATTTTTTTGAGACAGAGTCTCACTTTGTCACCCTGGGCTTGAGTACTGTAGTGTCATAGCTCACAGCAACCTCAAACTCCTGGGCTCAAGCCATCCTCTTGTCTCAGCCTCCTGAGTAGCTGGGACCAAAGGCCCCAGACACAATGCCCACCTATTTTTAGAGATGGGGTCTTGCTCTTGCTCAGACTGGTCTAGAACTCCTGAGCTCAAGCAATCCACCTACCTCAGTCTTCCAGAGTGCTAGGATTATAGTTTGAGGTGTCCTGCACTTCCTACAAGGCCACTGAAGTTACCTGTTTCTGCCTAATATATTTGCTACTGGTGATGAAGACAGATAATATCCTTGTAGAGACCTATTTTTGTATAATGGTAGAAGTTTTGAATTTTATGGGGTATTTTGTCAAGTACTGAAATAAAAATGACTTCACCATTTTCACCACAAAATAAATAAATAAATAAATAAATAACACCAAGAGGCATATTTCACATATTCATGCTAGGACTCTACTTTGTAAAGCAGAAGGGGATGGGAAGGATATCAGATGAAAGAAATTCTGAGAAAGAAAGAGCATCTGTGGATTACTAATGGGATCAAAAAAGAATGCATAGAGGCTTCTACAGAAGGGAAGTTAGGAGGAATTCAAGCACTCCGGAGCTAAATCTGGGAGTCAATAACCATATAAATATTATCCCCATTTTATAAATAAATAAAAGATCAAGGGTAGTGCCTGTGGCTCAGTGAGTAGGGCACCAGACCCATATACTGAGGGTGGCAGGTTCGAACCCAACCCTGGCCAAACTGCAAGAAAAAAATAGCCGGGCATTATGACGGGTGCCTGTAGTCCCAGCTACTTGGGAGGCTGAGGCAAGAGAATCGCCTAAGCCTAGGAGTTGGAGGTTGCTGTGATGCCATGGCACTCTACCGAGGGCGATAAAGTGAGATTCTGTCTCTAAAAAAAAAAAAAGATCAAGAGCAGTTGTCTTGGAAGTAATTTTTCCAAGCATAATATTAGCTATCAAAAATAAGTTCTCAAAGCTTCCATAGCACAAGAACTAAGTAAGGCTAAAACTCGAAAACAATATTGAAATGCCTGTGAAATGCTGGCATGAGGGCTAACGGTTTATTTGAGGCATAAGACATTTGCCTTATATTGGGCTATTTAGCAAAGACAAATTAAAGACCTGCTGTATCTCCTTGTCAGACAATGGATGAAGAGAAGCCTTGCAGCGCGCAGATTTCTCCAACCACTTACTTTAATCAAACTTTTAGGAAGATTAAGAGTACAGAATTCTTCCTCCAGCTGAGTGAAAACAGAGGGCAGTCTTTGACTTTCTGTATCCACCCTAATGGACTTTCAAACAGTGATGTCTTTATATACTCTCTTTAGCTGACGGTCTTTTTCCTGCTTCAGCAGGGTGTCTTTTCACAGCCTCTCAGCTAGCTGTTACAACTCAGCAGAATTCCCCACCTTGGGAAACAACGTTTTTGTCATTACTTAAATTTTTCTTTGCATTTTTGCTTCTGCTTTACACAAATATAGAAATAAGAAAGTACTCATATTAATGTTAAGCATAGCTGTCAGAGTGCATAAAAGGATGGAAGTCTCCAGGTTTGTTCAAAGTGATGAATTCTAGACCTCAATTGAACCTACCCTCTGAACTAAGTCGATTAAACTTTTGGTTCAATAAATAGAAGGTAGGGGAAGAAAAGGGGGAGAGAAGAGATAAGGGGAAATTAAGGAACATATTCTGAATTCTGAAAATAAGTCACTGAAGAATGTTTCTAAAATTTAAGAGATAATTAGTATATTACCATATTTTTTACCATTTTAGAAACCCAACCCCATCACTTATGCACATTTTATACGTGGAAAAATTATAAAGGGGACTTTCAGAATTTTCTTTATTATTATTTCCACTAAATAAAAAGGAAACAATAAGATCAAAATATCATTTCATTATAAACAAAAAATTTTTTTAGAGACAAGATCTCACTATGTTGCACAGGCTAGACTTGAACTCCTAAGGCTCAACGGAGCCTCTCACTTCAGCATCCCAAGTAGCTAGGATACAGGTATATACCGCTGTGCCCAGCTGACATCATTTTCTTTAATCAACTGAAATTATACTTGATTCAAAGTATTAGAAAAGGTTTTAGCATTACTATTCTGGCAGATCTTTTTTTTTTTTTTTTGTAGAGACAGAGTCTCACTCTATTGCCCTCAGTAAAGTGCCATAGCATCACAGCTCACAGCAACCTCCAACTCCTGGGCTCAGGCAATTCTCTTGCCTCAGCCTCCCAAGTAGCTGGGACTACAGGCACCTGCCACAACACCCAGCTTTTTTTTGTTGTTGTTGCAGTTTGGCCAGGGCCAGGTTTGAACCCACCACCCTCAGTATATGGGGCCGGCGCCCTACTCACTGAACCACAGACACCGCTCTATTCTAGCAGATCTTAATAGTATAAACAAGTCTTTAAGTCTGTGACAGAAATGACTTTTTGACAATCCAAAAATGTTTAATAGATGCTAATTAATAACAAAACCTAAAAGATTACTGGATAAAAAATTATTTTTTCTTTCAACTGGATCTCACAAAATTTCCATATTTATAGATCACATATTTATGTCTATAGACTGCTAATTCACCTACTAATATAAAAAATAATTATTACTCAAAATCCAAGTTATAGTTTTGAAATGAAACCTCTATAAACATCTTACAAAAGATACAGCTAGGGTTGGGGTCTTGGAGCTTTTCATTCAAATACTTTATTCAGTAAAGACCCAGTGCTTACTGTGTGCCAGGTACTAGGATAAAATAGCGGAAAGAGATATTGTAATTGATAGTACAATTTATGCCAGTGATCCAGTAGCAATATTCTGAAACAAAGGAGCCATAAATCCACTTAATAATATTATCATTTACCCAGCAATTCTCTGTCTTTGCCAAAGAGTAATGTGAAATTGTCAGATGCTTTGCTGAACTGAACTCAAGTAACTTAAATGAATACAAACAATATGCCAATGCTGAGACCCCAAAACATAGTGAGATATGAACCTTGCTCTCAAGAAGCTCATAATTTTAAATAAGAGATAAACAATGTCTTGGCATTCCTCCAGTCTACCAGAATAGTAATCTCATAAAAGTGAGTCATCCTATATTTCATCTTCTTACTCTTAGTTACATCCTGCTGCAAAATTAAAATACATCTTTTCTCTCTTAGTGTTTACAAGTTCCAAATATTTGTAGACTTATGTCTCTACTTCATTATCTCTCAGCCAAGATGAATATATTCAGCTCTCTTTCCCCTTTCCTTTTAAAGCAATTACTTCATTTTTTTTTTTTTTTTTTTTTTTTTTGGAGACAGAGTCTCAAGCTGTTGCCCTAGGTAGAGTACTGTGGCATCACAGCTCACAGGAACCTCAAACTCTTGGGCTCAAGTGATTCTCTTGTCTCAGTCCCAAGCTGGGACTACAGGTGCCCACCACAATGCCTACTTATTTTTAGACATGAGATCTCACTCTGGCTCAGGCTGGTCTCGAACCTGTGAGCTCAGGCAATCCACCCGCCTCAGCCTTCCAGAGTCCTGGGGTTACAGGCATGAGCCACTGTGCCTGGCTTCAATTCCTCAATTTAAATGATCTTTTTGGTGATTTTATTTAAACTCTCTATTTCTGTATTAAATTCTAGGATCCAAATGACATAATTAAAATATTCTTCCAGATATAAAGTCAATCATAATGAAAAACACCAATCTTTTTGATGATGTAAAACTTCTGTGTGGTATCCCAAACAATGACTCCTATTATACTACAAATTTATATTTACTCTCTAACACCTTTCTTTGTATGGATTTTCCAGATTTGTCAATAAAATAAAGATTTGGTGAGCATTCTGAAACAGCTGGGACTAACAAATAGTATAAAGCCAGATTTCTTAAAGCAATAGGAAATGAAGCATTTAAAAAAAATAGTCATTGACTAAAATAGCAATTCTATTCTTTTTTTTTTTTTTTCGGAGACAGAATATTACTATGTCACCCTGGGTAGATTGCTGTGGTGTCACAGCTCACAGCAACCTTAAACTCTTGGGCTCAAACGATTCTCTTACCTCAGCCTCCCAAGTAGCTGGGACTACAGGCACCTGCCACAACGCCTGGCTATTTTGTTGTTGTTGTAGTAATTGTCATTATTGTTTAGCAGGCCCTCACTGGGTTCGAACCTGCCAGTCCTGGTATATGTGACTCACGTCCTAGCCACTGAGCTACAGGCGCTAAGCCAGCAATTCTACACTTAAATTCACAAAAAATAATTGTTCAGGCTGGGCTCGGTGGCTCATGCCTGTAATCTAGCACTCTGGGAGAATGAGGTGGGTGGATTGCTTGAGGTCAGGAATTCGAGACCAGCATGAAGAAGAGCAAGACCCTGTTTCTACTAAAAATCAGCCAGGCAAGGTGGCAGGTGCCTGCAGTCCCAAATACTGGGGAAGCTGAGGCAAGAGGATCACTTGAGCCCAGAAGTCTGAGGTTGCAATGAGCTAAGATGATGCCAGTGTACTCCAACCAGGGCAACAAAGTGAGACTCCATCTCAAAAAAAAAAAAAAAGAAAGAAAGAAAAAAGAAATTAGTTTTTTAAATGTCTCCATCCTCCTCCTTTTGACACCATATTCATATATGGTATATTTATATTTCTGTATCTACTACAGAATATAATGTAAACATACAGGCTTGGTGCTTATAGCTCAGTGGTTAGGGCACCGGCCACATACACCAGAGCTGATGGGTTCAAACCTGGCCCAGGCCTGCCAAACAACAATGACAACTACACAACAAAAAAATAGCCAGGCATTGTGGCAGGCGCCTGTAGTCCCAGCTACTTGGGAGGTTGAGGCAAGAGAATTGCTTAAGCCCAAGAATTTGAGGTTGCCATGAGCTGTGACACCACTGTACTCTACCAAGAGCAACATAGTGAGACTCTGTCTCAAAATAAATAAATAAATAAATAAATAAAGTAAACATACAGTTTAAATCTTCTACTCCTAAAAGCACTTTGGTAAAACCATGACAATATAGTGCAGACATAAAGAGTCATGATCAGTTAAAACAATTAGGAGGCTGTCACAGACTATATTCCTACTGATTCAAAGTTTCAAATCTCATTAGAGTTACTTAAGGAGTGGAGACATTCGGTAAATGTGTGGGCAAATTATAAACAAATGCTGTACCAGGTTAGAAACACACTCAGAATACATTTTCAATATTGTGGTCATGTTATGGACGAAGCAATAATAATCAGTGGTGGTTTCTTTAGTGGGAGGGGAAAGCTTTATTTTGTTCACAAACTTTCAGGACTTCAGCAAACAAAAAGATCCCCAAAATCTCAAGCATGATGTTGAGGGACTGTCTCAATCAGGCTCCCACACATGTGTTTTTAGTTTTACTTCATGCTACCCCAATTAAGGCTGTCCATATTTCAGCCAGCCAGACCACATCCTTTTTGAGACAATCCAAGCGCTTTCTAACCTCAAAATTTTTACATGCAACATTCCTTGAAGACTGAGTGCTGTGGCTCATGCCTGTAACCCTAGCATTCTCAGAGGCCAAGGTAGGTGGATTCCCTGAGCTCCTGAGTTCAAGACCAGCCTGAGTGATACAAGACCCCATCTCTACTAAAAACAGAAAAAGAAAAACTAGCTGGGTGTAGTGCAGGAGCATATAGTCCGGGGTGGTGCCTGTGGCTCAAAGGGGTAGGGCGCCGGCCCCATATGCCAGAGGTGGTGGGTTCATACCCAACCCTGGCCAAAAACCTGCAAAAAAAAAAAAAAAAAGGAGCCTGTAGTCCCAGCTACTCAGAGGCTAAGACAAGAGGATCACTTGAGCACAAGAGTTTATGGTTTCAGATGGTGCCTGTGGCTCAGTTGGTAGGGCGTAAGCTCCATATACCAAGGGTAGAGGGTTTGAACCCACACCCCTGGTAAAACTGCAACAAAGAAATAGCTGGGGGTGGTGCCTGTGGCTCAGTGAGTAGGGCACTGGCCCCATATACCGAGGGTAGTGGGTTCAAACCCAGCTCTGGCCGAACTGCAACAAAAAAATAGCCGGGCGTTGTGATGGGCACCTGTAGTACCAGCTGCCAGGAGGCTGAGGCAGGAGAATCACGGAAGCCCAAGAGCTGGAGGTTGCTGTGAGTCCTGTGACATCATGGCACTCCACCGAGGGTGGTAAAGTGAGACTCTGTCTCTACAAAAAAAAAAAAAAAAAAAGAAAAGAAATACCTGGGCATTGTGGCAGGTGTCTATAGTCTCAGCTACTCAGGAGGCTGAGGCAAGAGAATGGCTTAAGCCCAGGAGTTGGAGGTTGCTGTGAGCTGTGACACTACAGCACTCTACTGAGGGCAATAAAGTGAGACTCTGTCTCTTAAAAAACAAATGAACAAAAAAAAAAGAGTTCGTGGTTGCTGTGAGCTATGATGCCACAGTGCTCAACCCCAGGGTGACTACATGCAACTCTGTCTCCAAAAAAAAAAAAAAAAGCCAACAAAAACCACCCTAAAACCACAGTCCCTTAAGTTACCTTCATCCCATAAATCTCTTATTTAAAGTCTACTCATCATTCAAAGTCAAGCTTAAATGCCCCCTGCTCTCTGATGCTTTCCTTTAATCCCTCCTCAGAACCTTAAATAGCATTTGGTCTGTAGCACTCACACAGCTACAATCACATTCTCTCATATCTACCATACAATATCATTGTTTGTGAGTGTGACAGATTTCTTCTCTCAGGTTATAAGCTCCTTGAGAGAAGGTCTTTGATGTAGTCATATTTGTACTGTCCCTATCCTTCAGTGCTTTATATATCCAAGAAGATAATAGCTGGGCGTGGTGGCTCACACCTGTAATCCTAGCACTCTGGGAGACAGAGGCGGGTGGATAGCTGGAGCTCAGTTCATGACTAGACTGAGCAAAAGCGAGACCCTGTCTCTACTAAAAGTAGAAAAAAATCTGAGGCAAGAAGATTGCTTCAGCCCCAGAGTTGGAGGTTGCTGTGAGCTATGATGCCATAGTACTCTACTCAGGGAGGCAGCTTGAGACTCTGACTCAAAAAAAACAAAAAAAAAACAAAAAAAAGAAAGAAAAGAAAAAGAAAAAACTAAGTATGTTCGAAATACTTGATCCAAAAAAATGCAATGATCAAAATACTCAGTGATACTCCTTCATGGGGGAAATATTTCCTCAGCACCTCTTGTGTAAAGGGGTTATCATATGCAAAAAGCAGCAGACCCTGCTCTTTTCAGGAAGTTTACAGGCAGGTGATCTAAGACATCTACATACAATTACTATACCACTGATACATAAAGCCATGAGAAAAGTGAAGGTGAAACACAGGAGGAACCAACAACAAGAAGAGATTATTTCCACATAGAAATAGATATGAGGATAAGTTTTAACATTTCTGCTTGACCCTGAAAGACAGGTAGTATTTGAATACCTAGTTAAGACAAGGAAACTAAAGGTCATTGTGGCAAACAAAAAGATCCCCCAATCACCCTAGCTGTATGTAGCCGGCACCCTCGCTGACTGAGGAAATCTGAGGAGGATACAGGAACAATTAATAGTTCAGTAGTAAAGAGTATGTGAAAGGAATAGAGAAGTTTTTGGTTGCAGTTTTTGGCTGGGGCCAGGATGAACCCATCACCTCCAGTATATGGGGCCAGCACCCCAGTCCTAAAGCCACAGGCACTGCCAGAATAGAGAAAATTTTTAAAAGCAGTTGGAGCTACATCTGATAAGACCTTGGAAGCCATATAAGGAACTAGAGCTTTAGTCTGTAAGTAATGAGGAACTACAGAGGGTGCCAAAAACTGTATACATATTTTAAGAAAGGAAAAAATTATCAAAATAATAAAACTCAATATATACTGATAATATTTGTTATCTTATATAGTTTCTTATATCTCTGGTAATTGCAAAAGTGAAATCTGACTTGAGTATTACAGTTTTAATACAATTTTTTTTACTTTCTTAAAATGTGTATACAGTTTTTTGACACCTTCTGTATTTCAGTTCTTGGCTGGGTGCAGTGGCTCATGACTGTAATCCTAGCACTTTGGCAGCCAAGATGGGAGGATTGCTTGAGCCCAAGAGTTCCGAGACCAGCCTGGGCAAAAACAGAAAAATTAGTGGGGCAAGGTGGTACAGGCCTGTAGTCCCAACTGAGGCAAGAAGATCACTGGAATCCAGGAATTGGAGGCTGCCGTGAGCTACCATGACACTACTGCACTTTACCCTGGATAGCAGAGGGAGACCTTGTCTCAAAAAATAAAAAATAAAAAAATGAAGGAAAAAACAATTCAAAGTTCTTGAACAGGAGCTGAGTAGTCAAAGGTCTGACGTATACTGGACAAGAGACTGCTGACAAGAAGACAAGAGGCTAGCACACTAACAGGCTAGCACCGTTAACATGAGGAGATGACAAGGGCCTGAACTAGAGAGAAGGGAGAAAGGGAGGAAGAACAAAAGACAAGGAGGGAAAGGCAGGGAAGGAGGGGAAATAGGTGAATGAATGAGACATTTTACATAAAATACTGAAAGAAATTGGCAAGTTCTGGATGTGGAATGCAAAAAAAAAAAAGACCTACAAAGAGGTAGTAGCAAGCTTGGATGGGAAAAACCAAAGTCCTGGTCATACTGAGTTTTAGTATCACTGGACACTCAGGTGACAGTATCATGAGTAAAATGCGTTAAACTATGCTGTTTAGAACAAAATATACAATTTTGTGAACAAGAGACAGGAGCTCAATTAATTAATCCACAATAAAAGACGCTGATCAACGATTCAAACAAGATAACCTCAAAAATATAACTTGAATAGGTTAAAAAATGCATAGCAGATTAAAAGCCCATTTATGTATGTGGTCTTCTCATAATAAGAACTTCATGTACACAAGAATTTTTTTTTTTTTTTTTTTTTTTGAGACAGAGTCTTAAGCTGTCGCCCTGGTAGAGTGCTGTGCTGTCACAGCTCACAGAAACCTCCAACTCTTGGGCTTAAGCGATTCTCTCGTCTCAGCCTCCCAAGTTGCTGGGACTACAGGCGCTCACCACAATGCCCAGCAATTTTTTTGTTGTTGTTGTTGCAGTTAACATTGTTGCTTAGCAGGCTTGGGCCGGGTTCAAACCCACTACCCTAGGTGTGTGTGTGTGGCCAGTGCCCTTGGTGACTGAGCTACAGGTGCCACCTGGGGTTTCCTTCTTTCTTTTTTTTTTTTTTTTTGAGGCAGATTCTCACTATGCTGCCCTTGGTAGAGTGAGGTGGCCTCACAGCTTGCAGCAACCTCAAACTCTTGGGCTTATGCAATTCTCTTACCCAAGCCTCTGAGGTAGCTGGGACTACAGGTGCCTCCCATAACACCCGGCTATTTTTTGGTTGCAGTTGTCATTGTTGTTCAGCAGGCCCCAGGCGGTGCTTGAACCCGCCAGCCTCAGTGTATGTGGCCAGTGCCCTACTCACTGAGCTACAGGTGCTACCTAAAATGACACCAATTTTTTTTTTTTTTTTTTTAATTTATATGAGACAGAGTCTCAAGCTGTTGCCCTGGGTAAAGTTCCATAGTGTCACAGCTCACAGCAACCTCAAACTCTTGGGCTTAAGCTATCCTCTTGCCTCAGCTTCCCAAATAGCTGGGGCCACAGAATCATTTTAAAACATGCTGCCTTACAGCTAATAGTAAAGTAGATAGGCAGAAGTCTTGAAGAACTGCAAGTAGTTAATAATTAAAAGTGAAATGCTTTTGTTAAAATGGTAAATGCATCTTTTGTGGTCACTATGATTTGGCCTCGATTTAATTACAATGCCACAGCAAGAGATGATCAATCCACATCACTAGGCCCAAATGACAAGGAACCAAGGGATACTAACTACATCTCTTTATTGTATCCATTTTTTCTTTAATAAACACTTCTCCTCAGTTAATAAAATAGACTCTACCTAGATGTATCCCTCCCATATCCCTAGAATTCACAAAAGCTTAAGAAAAAAATGGTCATGAAATCACTTCGGGAATGGGAGGCACAAAATAAAACTTCCAATGATAAACTGAAGACAAGGGTGGCTCCTGTGGCTCAGTGAGTAGGACGCCAGCCCCATATACCAAGGGTGGCAGGTTCAAACCTGGCCTGGGCCAAACTGCAACAAAAAAATAGCCGGGCATTGTGGTGGGCACCTGTAGTCCCAGCTACTCAGGAGGCTGAGGCAAGAGAATCACCTAAGCCCAAGAGCTGGAGGTTGCTATGAGCTGTGATGCCACAGCACTGTACCGAGGGTGACAAGGTGAGACTCTGTCTCTTAAGAAAAAAAAAAAAAAGATAAACTGAAGACAAAATGAGGATTATTATTATTCCATAACCAAAATGAGGACTATTCCATAACCAAACAAAAATATTTCATCAACGTAAACTAAAATGACAATATGAAGGTGAATATCTAGCTTATAATATGATATTAGTAAATGATTATTACATGTACACTGAATAAAAAATTGAAATCAAATATCTGAACTGTGGCTAATTTGCCTAATAAGTATATCCCCATTTATCATTTATTCATTTATTTATTGTTAGTGCTGATAAAAAAAAAAAAAATCCTTTTTAGCAGATGCTGTGTCAGTATTTCAGTTTAAATGTTAAGGGAAAAAAAATGAGAACCCAGTCTTTAATTATGTTTTTATTAAAGATGAACAATAACATAAAGAACAAAGTGAGTAGAAATGTATTTTTTCACATGCAATTTCTCACTAAAATTATGCAGTAATCATTTGCTTAAAATCACACTGACATTTTACAGCCATACAGAAAGAATTATATACACATCAAATGTTAATATTGGTAGTCTTTTGATTGTAGATTCGTGGGTGACTTTTATTGCTTCTTTTTTGCTTATGTGTATTTTCAAAATTTTCTGTAATTTATGTTTTATTATAATTATGCCAAGAAAAAAGATATTTTTAAAAAGAGAAAAATACCGTATCAATGAATATAAAAAATACTTACCAAGTCTCTGTGAAGCACCCAATTTGCATGGAGGTAATGGATACCATCGAGAATCTGGTAAAGTAATGATTTAACCATAGATCTTGGCAACTGCATGGGTTTTTTATTTGCTTTCGAAGCACGGTGAAACTTAATAATATGCTAAAAATCAAAATAAAACATACTATCATAATATAATCTTTGCTAATATCTATGCCCATAAAATACAATCAAAGTTGTAATAAATGCTCTATATTTTTAAATTACTTAGGAATAGCTAATAAAAATAATTTGAATAATAAGGTCAACTAAAAGGGCAATCTATTTTGGAGGTAAATAGAATCACGTCAACGTGGGGTCAAATGACTAGATTTATTGAAATCATTAAGATTTTCTTTTTTTTCTTTCTTTTTTCTTTTTTTTCTTTTTTGAGACAGAGTACTCACCACGTCACCCTGGGTAAAGTGCCGTGGCATCACAGCTCACAGCAACCTCAAACTCTTGGGCTTAACCATTAAGATTTTCATTAAAAAGAACCAAAAAGAAAGAAGGGTTGATGTTTAAATAGCTGCTTAAGAATAGTGTTAGTTATATTCTCTACTGACAGAAGGGAGGAGTAAAAAAAGCACTAAGTACATTTGGGCAACTTCATTGACTACATGCATACTTCAATTATTGGGGAAGTTCCACCTTCTTCTGGCACAGAATGAATTAGGATAGAGTCCTAGGAGTTCATATTAAATAAGAAATCACTAAAAAGGAGGAAGGAAAGAAAAATGAGAATTCAATCCCATTGAAATAAATACAAATAGATCATCATATTCAAATTTTTTCATCCACACAGTATACTGTGGGTTATTATAACATGGTAATGAAAAGAAATGCTACCTGTTCGCCACCTTCACTCCCTGCTGCCATCTCTGCCTCCACCCCACCCTCTGCCTGTAACATAGACCCTCTGCCAAGATGGACACTGAGAGCCATTCAAAATCCTATTCAAACAATACTGATGAAATCAACACTATTCCACTAACTTTAAAATGACCAAAAGGTATGTAAAATTATTGAGCTACTTACATACTTTTCCTATTTTCTGTCAACTGTTCAATAATCATGTGATTTTAAGAAATAAAAGAAAACTGAAGTTTGTACGATAGCAGCAATTACCACAAGAAAAATAATGGGGGCCACATATATAACTTTCAACTTCTTAATAGCCATATTAAAAAAAAAAGGCATGATTAATGTGTGCACCATATCGAACAGTACAGTTCTACAGGACCTGAGTAGTCGAGCAGTCTAATGCACTACATCTTTCATCATACCCTGATGTTCAAAGTGAAGTACATACATTATCAAGTAAACCCGAGTAGACATATGGGAGAACATAAAAATATACAATTTTTATGAATATCCATGAAAAAAATTGAGAGGAACACCCTAGAGGTGATCAATATCTACTGTAACAGCAAGAACTCTGAAAATTCCTTTAATATCTGAGTCTGTTAAGGTTATTTTTAAACAGATATATAATTTATATACATGACATACTATACCATATAGAATCAAAATTTAATTACCCATAATTTTAAATTATTGCCAAATTTGAATTTTTTTTACTTTTAGCAGGTCCTTAGACAAAATGCTTAAATGTCCTCATTCCTAATTTTACAAGAACTAGAATTTTTGTTTTTTTCATGTATTTATAAAGCATCTTTAAAATTTTCACAGTCACACATATACTTCTTTTAAAAACTTTTTAATTATTATGGGCATATATACATATCCTTCTATCTGGTGGAGCTACTTTTAAATAGCAAAATACTACAGGAGGTTGACCTTAATTAGAAAGAGAAACTATTTACAAGTACAGAGTTGGTTAAATTTGAACTACAATTAGTATCACAAAAGAAAGTAATTTTCACTACACATATTAGTAAACTGACACTAATTACCTGCATAAATCTCCCACTCATTAAAATTTTCTGAGGTGGAGCACAGTGGCTCACACCTGTAATCCTGGCACTCTGGGAGGTCAAGGCAGGAGGATCCCTTGAGCTCAGGAGTTCAAGAGCAGCCTGAGCAAGAGGGAGACTGTATCTACTAAAAATAGAAAGGATAGTCAGGTGTCATGGTGAGCACTCAGGAGGCTGAGGCAAGAGGATCACTTAAGCCCAAGTGAAGCTTGAAGTTGCTGTTAAGTGCGGCTAATGCCTCAGTACTCTAGCCTGGGTGACAGAGTGAGAGATTCTGTCTCAAATAAAAAAAAAAAAAAAACCCATAAAAAAACCCACACAAATTCTGAAGTGAAATTTTTGAATATTATAAATACCACATCCTCAGTAAAATGTTAATTTACTACACAAATTCTTTATTTTTATTTATTTTGAGACAGTCTCTCACTATGTCGTCCTCAGTAGAGTGCTGTGGTATCACAGCTCACAGCAACCTCAAACTCTTGGGCTTAGCCAAGTCTCTTGCTTCAGTCTCCCAAGTAGCTGGGACTACAGGTGCCCACAACAACACCCAGCCATTTTTCTGTTGCAGTTGTCATTGTCGTTTAGCTGGCCCAGGGCGGGTTTGAATCCACCAGCTTTGTTATATGTGGCTGGCGCCGTAACCACTGTGCTATGGATGCCGAGCCACACAAATTCTTTAAAATCAACATTTACATTTATTATATTTATTTTGTTTTTTAAATTTTTTCTTTATTTTTGAGACACAGTCTCACTTTGTCACCCCCAGTAGAGAGCCATAGTGTCACAGCTCACAGCAACTTCAAACTCTTGGGCTTAAGCAATTCTCTTGCTTCAGCCTCCCAAGTAGCTGGGACTACAGGAACCCATCACAACACCTGGCTATTTTTTTAGAGATGAGGTCGCACTCTGGCTCAGGTTGGTTTCGAACCTGTGAGCTCAGGCAATCCACTTGCTTTGTCCTCCCTGAGTGCTAGGATTACAGGCATGAGCCACCAGGCCCACCCTATTTTGGTTTCTTTAACAGCCTAAAATAGGATATATTTATTTTTAACTATAGTCATCAGAGCAATCTTTCCTTTCTACGCATAGCAATATGTATGATATACATATATGCACCATACCTATACAAACTACTCCTAAAAATACACCAAGTTTACACTTACCCACAAGTCGTGTTCTGCATAATCAAACAGCAGCCACACCTTCCTGTCACTGTGAGAAAGGAATACCTTCTGCAACGCGATCACATTAGGGTGCTTCAATTCTCGTAAAAGCTAAATGCAAGAGAAAAGAGCAGGTCACTACAGTCTGTTAGCAAGGACACGAGAGTGATGAATTTCTTATAAAGACTTCAAAATGAAATTTTGGAAAATTTAGAAATTCTAGGTCAACAAAATGAAAGAAAAAAAAATACCACCCAAATACCACTACTCAGAGATAATCTCTGCCAACATCTTAGTGCGTATCTTTCCGATCCTTTTTCTACGTGTATGTATGTGTTTTTAAAACAGGACCAATTTAGGTGGTACCTGTGGCTCAAAGGGGTAGGGCGCCAGCCCCATATGCTGGAGGTGGTGGGTTCAAACCCAGCCCTGGCCAAAAACTGCAAAAAAAATAAAAAATAAAGCAGGACCAATTTAAATGGTAAAGTGGTAAACAAAAGTAGTATCATATCAGTAAAGAATTAATTATACTTTGGTACATGCCTACTTTTTCACTGGAGGAACAGTTCCTTGAGAGGCAGGGATCATGTATTGATAATGGTTGTGTCCATCCCAGCACAGTATTGGTGCTCAATAACTATTTGACAAAAGAAGGAAAGGTAGCTGACTTTCCTTATGGGTATCCATGCCTGGAGTGTGTGGTTGAGGTTTTATTTGAATTGAGTATAAGGAAATGACTCTCATACCCCATGATAAAAATTGGAATTGATGATGGGTCAGGCCACATCTATGGTGCATATTTTTATCTATAATCAAAAAAAAAAAAAAAAAAATTGGAATTGAGAAGAGGTCCTGTAAAAAAAGAAATAGGCCTTCACAAAGTATAAGCTTCAAGGGGGACTCTGACAACATGGAAGCAAGACAGACCAGATCAGCATTTGGCACCAAACACAGTGGCTTGATAAAATATTTACCAACAATGACATTAACTGCTCAAGGTGAAAGCCTTATAAATATGCCTGCCCCAGGCTGTCCTTACCAGGGTTCAGATTTAGAAGGTAGAAACATTACACAATCTGATAAATACTTTGAATACCTTTTAAAATATAAAGCTCTGTGGAAGATACAGAAAGGGAAAAGGGAAAAGGAAGAAAACATCTATTGAATACTTTATATGGTGTATGCAAGATGATTATATGCAAAATATTTTTCTCTTGTTTAATTCTTGTAACAGTCCAATAATGCACACAGAACCCAAAGTTCAGTGTGATAAAAATAACTTGACCCATGTCAAACAGTTACATTGACTTAAATAGATCTGCCTTATTCCAAAGCCCATGATTTTTCCACCACAGCTAAAGTCTTTGTCTTCAATTCCCATAACATAGCAGGGAACAGAGACCTATAAACAGATCAATGAGGCAGAGAAAAACAAACTGCTTACTCATTCCAATAACTTTATTTATTTACTTATTTTTTGAGACAGAATCTCATTCTTGTCTCCCTGGGTAGAGTGCCATGGCATCATCATAGCTTATAGCAACCTCAAACTCTTGGACTCAAGAGATCCTCTTGCCTTAGCCCTCTGAGTAGCTGGGACTACAGGTGCACACCACAGTGCCTGGCTATTTTTTCTATTTTTAGTAGAGATGGGGTCTTGCTCTTGCTCAGGTTGGTCTTGAACTCTTGAGCTCAAGCAATATACCCACCTCAGCCTCCCAGATACCAGGTGTGAGCCACCATACCCTGGCCAGTCTAGTAACTTTAAATGAATAAAGTTTACCTTGAATGCCTGTGCTGGAATCATGTGAAAATCATCTGACCTCCATCTCTGGAATTTTTATAGACTACTTTCCAGTTGCCCACTTTTTTGTTTTTTTCAATTACAGATTTCCTCATTCTCAAGTCTCTCGTTTTGACTCCGTACCTCAGTTCTTTCTGTTCACCTACACCTTGACAACTTTGCCTTAAATTACTCTTCCAGCTATAAATTAGACATAATTCCAGGGTATGACTCCCTGATTCTGCTCCCAACCCATATGCCCTGGAACACAGCTAAGAAGTTAAGAGATAGGATGGCTATACTGCCCCCAGCTCACCTTCTGCTTTTCACAGCCTGCTTCTGGGAGCTCTATCTTCTATTGGATCTAGGAGGAAAAGGAGGGGCTGGAAGGGAAATGACCAGGGAAGACATAAGAGCCCTGCTCCTTTTGGTGGGGAGAGAGATTAGGCCATGCTCAACCATCAGCTGCTATCTCAGTTGTTCCTAAGAAATATAAAGCAGCTCTACTTCCTGCTTTAGATGGAAGTATGTGATGTAATATTCTCACTAATGATGGAATCACAGAAAGTTGCATTTTGGGGGGATATAGAGCTATAGCTAGAATTGCTGCTCTGTACATTTTAGGCTTTCTGACTGTTAGAGAGTATTTATTCTTAATGACCCCATTGCCAGTACCAGTTCTTGGAGCCTAGTAAGAAAGGCCTCATCCCAGACACAATGACTTGTTGCCTCCCTCTTTCTGACTCCTTAGTATTGATGAACTTTGAGAGTTTGCTTTTGTTTTCTACCCAAAAGACGTTCCCTATGCAGCCTGAAGGAGATAGGAAGGTGAAACTCTCCTTTTGCATTTCAGCCAGGCTCTTGAACCACCAGACATTGGCACAGACTCCAAATCCCTGGGTCTCACTCGCCTAGGAGAGGGTATGACACTCATAGCAATATTTAATCTACACCTCTAAAAAAATTACCTTCTCTATAACTACAAATTGTTGATCCCTTTACAGTGAATTCATTTTAAGTACCATGTTTAAAAGTTAATTTGACTAGATAACACATTTACATGGTTCAAAAATCAAAAGTACATACAGATAAATATTGAGATGTCTCACTACGACTGCTCTTGCCTCCCTGGAGGTGTGACAACTTTTGTTGGTTGCTTATTTGTCCTTGTAATGTTTCTTTATGCACATGAAAGCAAAGGGAAATACATAGTTTTATCCTCCCTTATTTACACAAAAGATAGTATAATATACACACTGTTCTGCATCTTATTTTTTAACACTCAATCTATCCTGGATATCTCTCAATATTACAACATTATCAATACAAGGAAATCTTTCTCATTCTTTTTTTATAGCCACATGTTACCTCTAGACCACCCTTTTTTTTGTTGTGGCAAAATGTGCATCATATAAAATTTAACACTTAAAACATTTTTTTTTAAGAGACAGAGTCTCACTTTGTTGTCCTTGTTAAGAGTGCTGTTGCATCACAGCTCACAGCAACCTCCAACTCCTGGGCTTTCTGTAGCATCACAGCTCACAGCAACCTCCAACTCCTGGGCTTACTATGGCATCACAGCTCACAGCAACCTCCAACTCCTGGGCTTAGGCGATTGTCTCAGCCTCCCAAGTAGTTGGGACTACACACACACAGAGTGCCTGGCTATTTTTTTGTTTTTGCAGTTTGGCCGGGGCCAGGTTTGAACACGCTACCCTCGGTATGTGGGGTTGGCGCTCTGCCCACTGAGCCACAGGCGCTGCCCAATTTTTTTTTATTTTTTTTTTGAGACAGAGTCTTACCATGTCACACTTGGTAGAGTGCTGTGAAGTCACAGCTCATAGCAACCTCAAACTCTTGGGCTCAAGCGATTCTCTTGCCTCAGCCTCCCATGCAGCTGGGACCACAGGCACCGGCCACAACACCCACCTATTTTTTATTGTTGTTGTTGTTGCGATTGTCATTGTTGGTTAGCTGGCCCAGGCTAATGTTGCAGTTGTCATTGTTGGTTAGCTGGCACAGCTAATATTGATCCCCCTTAAGGCACATAAGTGATTATTAAAAGTGCCTGCTTTTCACTGTCTTAAATGTATAATAATCTAAGGTTAGAATCCTAAACATTTTTTCTCTAAAGCACTATTTAGGATCCTGACTCAATTTGAGGAGCCTTGCGTTAGGCTAAAATTCCAAAGCCATTTGTTTTTTTTGTTTGTTTGTTTTTTGAGACAGACCCTCAAGCTGTCACCCCGGGCAGAGTGCTATGGCATCACAGCTCACGGCAACCTCCAACTCCTGGACTCAAGCGATTCTCCCACCTCCGCCTCCCAAGTAGCTGGGTCTACAGGCGCTCGCCACAATGCCCGGCTATTTTTTTGGTTGCAGCCATCATTGTTGTTTGGCAGCCCAGGCTGGATTCAAACCCACCAGCTCAGGTGTATGTGGCTGGTGCCTTAGCCGCTTGAGCCACAGGCGCCGAGCCAGCCATTTGTATTTTTATCCACACATCACATCGTTCTTCCCTTTTCATTCCCCACTTTCTGTTCTCCAAGTCTGTGATGCCCCTATGGGCCCCTGACTCCTTTTTCAAGGGTATTTTGAATGGAAAATTTCTCTTATACTTCAATAACTCACCCATCTCAAAGTAAATCGAATTTTCTATTCTTGTTTGATCTCCTATAAGTAAATGTACAATTCATTTGACCATCAATCTTTCCTCTTGTTGAGAACAGTGTCAATGATTTTATTTTAGAAAGTACTATATGTTTTTTAAGATGTATAATGCCCCTTATCCCACATCTTACAGAAATGAAGATAAACGAAGTAGTATATTTTATGGCAAATAGAGGATTTTTAGTCCTAAACAACATAAGTGTTCAGTAATAAGAAAGCTGATAAGTAAGTTATGATATATCCACATATTAAAGTCTCAAATTGGGCAGCACCTGTGGCTCAAAGGGGTAGGCCGCCACCCCCATATGCTGGAAGTGGCGGGTTCAAATCCAGCCCTAGCCAAAAACTGCAAAAATAAATAAATAAAGTCTCAAATATACATACTGTTAAAAATTTGATCAGATGAGAAGAAACTTAAATTATAAAGCTATAATGTGATATAATAGAGGAAGGCTATAAAATATAAAATGGTATTTATAAAACAGAAAATATTTATAAAACAGAAATATACTAATAATAATACTTATTTCTGAGTGTGAGACTAAAACTGTAGTTTAAGAATTGGCGCTTGAATACCTTCTCAGGGCTTCTGAAAGCTGGTCTTTTACAAGCACATGAGATGCATTATATAACCCTTCAGCAGGTGGCACTCATACTCTGAAAAGGGGACTATAAAGACAGTAACCCACACATGGTTCAAGATGGCTCTAAATTTTTCGATTTCACTTTTTTGTTTTTGTTTTAATTTTTTTTTCTTTTTTTTTTATTATAGATAAAAATATGCACCATAGTGTTTTTGTTTTAATTTTATTTTTACTTTTTTTTTTTTGGCCGGGGCTGGGTTTGAACCTGCCGCCTACAGCATATGGGGCTGGCGCTCTACTCTTTACTTCGTGACATTGCTGAGGTATTACTATAACCTCCAGGGAGGACAGTGTTTCCCACTGCCACCTAGTAGAACAAACAGTGAGGCAGGAGGTATAATGCAAAAAATACAGATTTTAGAATTCAGTGACTAAATTTGAGTCCTGACTTATTCATGGCCCATCTGCTTTCATCCATAATAATCTACCTCTATTCCAGGATTAATTCAAGCAAATCACAGATACAATACAATAGCAGTATGACATAAAGCAAGTTGCTCAACATTGTGCGTCTCATGGAAGAATAAAGATATACAAACATATACACATAAATGAATGTAAGCAGATTAAGTGCATTACACAATGCTCGGAACATATTAAGCATTTGACAATTAGAGCTTTTACTCATATTATGACCACCACTATTTGCAAGAATGTTATGAGCACTAAAGGAGATAATCTATGTAGTATGGCTGGCAAAGAATAAATGCCTCACAAACAGCAGTTGTTATTGTTGTTGTTTTGGTACTTAAGTAAAAATTTCAAAGCTATCCACTCCCTGTAATGAGAGAGATAACTTAAGAGAGAGGAAGGCTAAGATGGAAAATGCCATAGCATTTCCTTATCAAAATGCTCAAAACACTCTTTTAGTAGATTCTGTTCTAATACTATGACTACATAAAAATTATTTCCCTTTCCGCTTTACAACAATCTGGTTTCTTTCTATCTGACATCTACATTCTGCCTTATATATGGTCAGAGAGATAGCTGAAACCAAGTAAGGTCTATAATAAACAAGAAGTTTAAATCTTCCTGACTAAGATATTTTATCTGCCCACCTCTACCTCCTAGAGTGTCTACTACATCTGCAATGATTTCCAGTATTTCCTAATCATTGAAATAGGCTCAAAACCTTTTTTTTTTTTTTTTTTTTTTTGAGACAGCATCTCTTTGTCACCCTCGGTAGAGTGCCGTAACATCACAGCTCACAGCAACCTCAAACTCTTGGGCTTTAAGTGATTCTCTTGCCTCAGCCTCCCAAGTAGCTGGGACTACAGGTGCCTGCCACAACGCCCAGCTATATTGCTGTTGTAGTTGTCGTTGTATGGCAGGCCCAGGCCGGGTTCGAACCTGCCATCTCCAGTGTATGTGGCTGGCACCCTAGCTGCTGAGCTACAGGCGTTAAAACTGCAAACCGTATTAATCAGTGTTCAGTCACCAAGTGCTATATACTCTGCCTCTTAACATATCACTGATCAATTCTCACCTTGATAATAAAAATAAACCCTTAACTAGTATTTACACATGTTCTCTTTCTTTCTTTCCTTTTTTTTTTTTTTTTTTTTTGAGACAGCAGCTCTCTCTGTCACCCTTGGTAGAGTGTCGTGACATCACAGCTCACAGAAACCTCAAACTCTTGGGCTTTAAGTGATTCTCTTGCCTCAGCCTCCCAAGCAGCCAGGATCACAGGTGCCCGCCACAACACCCGGCCATTTTTTGGCTGTAGTTGTCATTGTTGTTTGGCAGGCCCAGGCTGGATTGGAACCTGCCATCTCTGGTGTATGTGGCTGGCGTCTTAGTTGCTTTAGCTACAGGCGCAAAGCCATGTTCTCTTCTTTCTTCCTGGAAAGATACAGAAAGATAATCCCTCTTTGCCTGCTTAATGCATACTCGGTTTTTAAAAAGGACTCATTTATTACTTAAGAAGCCTTCTCAGAAACTCCTTATTTGAAGGTAGCTTTGTGTTCCACCCATACTGTTTTTTCCTTAATATACCACAAATTAAATAAAATCATAACATACTGTAATTATCTGTCTCCCCTCAACAGATCATAAGGTCCTAGAGTGCAACGACTACGTCTTTTTGGTATTTTTAGGAAATATATATGTAGTGATACATGCATAGAAAACTTTGTTAAGGCCATAACAGTTTTTTTTGTGTGTGTGTAGAAGGGCCAGGTATTAAGAAAGGTAAAGGTTTGAAAGTTTTCATTTTACATCTTTCTATATCACTTGAATATAACAACATATCAATTGTGATATTGCATTAATTCTTATCACAAATGTATTTATTTTATGCTGTTGAAAATGTCAACAGGAGTTACCTGGAAGAACAAACAATGAGTAAATTTAATTTGCTACCTTATGCTGCTCTGCATTTTTTGAAAGCTCTACCCTAGGTATTATTTTTTTCTAACTTCAGCTTATGACTCCATAAGTCAGTTTATTGAGTTGAAACCAGCACACCTTCCCACTCCTAAGTGAAATCATCTGATTGGACTTGAATAGAAAACAACTAAAAACACTTGCACACATAATATGTTATAAGCAAGAGACTAGTGCAAGAATTAGCGAACAAAGTTTGAAAACAGCTACAAGATATTACAATAATAGTAATTTGAAGAGGGTGCTTAGAAAAAATTTTAACGAGGCAGCACTGTAGCTCAGTAGATAGGGCGCCAGCCACATACACCGAGGCTGGAGGCTTTGAACCTGGTCCAGGCCAGCTAAACAACGGCAATGCAACAACAACAAAAAAAAATAGCCAGGCGTTGTGGTGGGCACCTGAAATCCCAGCTACTTGGGAGGCTGAGGTGAGAAAATCGCGTAAGCCCAAGAGTTAGAAGTTGCTGTGAGCGGTGATGCCGCCACATTCTACCCAGGGCGACATAGTGAGACTCTGTCTCAAAAAACAAGAAAAGAAAAAAGTCTTAATGATGTTATAATTTCCATTTTTAAACCAAGAATCATTTTACATTAAACAGTTATGTCAGTTATTAGCATGACCAAGTTGAAAAACAGTATAAATTTAAATAGTGATGAAGAAAAAATACAAATTTCTGTAAATTCAGAGATAAAACTCTAAAAAGACAACTAAATAACATACAGTAAGACTTGAGTGAAATCTAAAAAACGAATGCATACACACATACTTGGAATAGCACTACATTATAAATTATACACATTAATGTCTTTGGAATGAGTAAAATGGAAATAAAAGAAGTTTAAAGAGGTCACAAAATAACAATTTTGAAATGCTTAACTGTCTGAAAATTCTGGAAAATTGACAGAAGACCACATAATTAAAATATAATAATAAGCAGGGCATGTATTTTAAGTTGGTTTTTTGGTTTGTTTGTCTGTTTGTTTGTTTTGAGACAGAGTCTCAAGCTGTCACCCTGGGTAGAGTGCTGTGGTGTCACAGCTCACAGCAACCTGGAACTCTTGAGCTTAAGCGATTCTCTTGTCTCAGCCTCCCAAGTAGCTGGGACTACAGGTGCCCACCACAATGCCTGGCTATTGTTTGGTTATAGTTGTCATTATTGTTTGGCAGGCCCGGGCTGGATTCAAACCCACAGCTCCAATATATGCAGCTGGCACCCTAGCCACTGAGCTACAGGTGCTGAGCCAAGCTAGGGGGTTTTTGGTTGTTTTTTAATTTCAATGATTATGTTTATTCTGTTTACAAATATAATCTATTGCCCAATCACTTATTTGATCAAGGAAGATAACTACAAAATGTTTAACTAGGATTAGGAACATAGTTCAGTCAATGAATTAAGTAAAACTAAAGGATTACAGAAAATGAAATCAAAAGACTTTATGGCAACCAAACTATTTACTGTCTATTATGCAGTCAGAACATCCACAGAAAGCTTGTTGCCTTTTTTCTAATTTCTCTAACTCTAATTTCATGTATCTTTATTATTTGCCTTACATTATTTTTTCCTCCCTTTTCTCCCGTGCCTCCCCAATCCTTATTTGCTTTTTACTTCCTTTGTTCCTTTCCACTAATTAAGGCCTTTACCCTTTAAAAAAAATTATTTTGAGGCTCAGAGCACAAAGCACAGTGGTTATGGCACCAGCCATATACACTGAGGATGGCGGATTCAAACCTGGCCCAGGCCAGCTAAACAATAATGACAACTGCAACCAAAAAATAGCTGGGTGTTGTGGCAGACGCCTGTAGTCCCAGCTACTCGGGAGGCTGAGGTGAGAGAATGGCTAAAGCCCAAGAGCTGGAGGTTGCTGTGAGCTGTGACACCACAGCACTCTACCTAGGGCGACGTAGTGAGACTCTGTCTCAAAAACAGGGTCTGGCTCTGTTGCCCAAGCTGGAGTGCAGCAGCAGCATCACAGCTCACTGCAACCTCAAACTCCTGGGCTCAAGCAATCCTCCTGCCTCAGCCTCCCGAGTCACTGGACTACAAGTGCATACCAACATGCTTGACTAATTTTTCTATTTTTAGTACAGACAGAGTCTTATTGTGTTGCCCAGGCTGGTCTCAAACTCCTGGCCTCAAGTAACTCGTGTTGGCCTCCCAAAATGCTGGCACTGCAGGTGTGAGTCACCAAGGGCTTTATTCTTTTATCTTTTAAAAAAAATGTTATGTCAATAGATTTAGAGGGTATAAGCAGTTTTGGATACATGAATGAATTGGATAAAGGTGAAGTCAAAGCTTTTAAGTGTACCTGTGACCTACACAGTTGTACATTGCACTAAACAGGCAGTTTCTTTTTTTTTTTTTTTTTAATATGGAACGCTTCATGAATTTATATGGAATTTGCAAGGTTGCATGTCAACCTTGCACAGGGGCCACACTAATCTTCTCCGTATCGTTCCAATTTTAGTATGGCTCCAGTAATTTCTGATCCCTCACTCCTTTCCATTGAGTCTCCAAAGTCTATTATACCACTCTCTGTGATCCCAGGCCTTTATTGTTAATGATCTCTCACTCTTCCAAATCCTTATGTGGATTCTCTAAACCACTCATTTGGAATTTAACAAGTGATCTTTGTATTATCCTTTTTTATACATGTCCTTTCTTATACAAAGTTATACTATTGGGTAAAGTGTATGATAATTCCATATTATGAATATTCTCAAAATCAATACATGCTTTTCGTTATGTTTTAAGTTCTCATAAAAGCCAGAAGTCGAAAGCTGTTTAGGACATCAGTTCCATAACTAAATAGATCCAGGTAAATTAAGGTGCCCCAGGAGTTAAGGGACCACAGGACCAGGTGAATTCTGGAAGCAGTGAGGACAATATGTCTAAAAGAGAGATTGATGGAATGAGGATAATAACTGACAAGAAGGAGAGACAGGAGCAGGTGGATGAAAAGAGGGCAGAACAGAATCATAGAATTCACTAATTGATAGGCTAAGGGCAAATGATCCAAGATGGAACAAGCAACTGAATAAATAATGGAGCAATTTAGAGAATAAAGGATAGCATTACAGCTTTGAGGTAGGGAGAAATGTTGATTTTAGAGTCAGGCCTGTTGAGTTCAAGACATTCAGGGGCATACAGGTAGTGATCGTGGCTACGTGGATCTGGAGCTCAGGAGAGAATCTTCAACTACAGGTAAAGAACTTGAGAGTCATCGGCAAAGAAAAGAGAGAGACTGCCCAGGAAATGTCTTACGAGAGAAGATGAGAAAGGCAACCAGAAGAGAACTACTTTGGGAAACAAACACTTTGAAAGGTCTAGAAAAAGAAAAAAAACACTTAAGAGAGAGAAGATTGCTGAGACTCGGGATGTATGCTCAGAGAGCAGAGGCCTCCTCTCAGGAGAGGATATTACGGAAGCATAGAAAGGTGTCCATCCTCTCAGAAGAGAGAACAGATAATGATTTCAAGTATTAAAAGAAGCATCTATTGCATCTGTCAACCTCTACAGAAGTATTTAGGAAGCTCAGAAAGAACTGTTCTCACCACTGAAGCTGTAGGTTCCATGACGAAAGATAACATGTCTGTCCTGTTCACTGTTATCTACTCCACTGAGAACAAGGCCAGCCATGTGTGGGCATTTAACAAATACTTCTGGAACTAAACTGAAAGTAGAAACAAGGCCAAATTGCAACAGAAGCTAGGCTGCCAATGAAGGTAAATGATGAGAAGAAACCTCCTGGGTATGAATGCAGAGGCACCAAGATCTTGGGGTGGGGTGGGGGAAGGGGTTTGGATTGTTTTGTTTTGTTATCCTAAGAGAGACTTCAACATATCCCTTTTTTTCTTTTCTTTTTTTTTTTGAGACAAAGTCTCATTTTGTTGCCCTCCATAGAGCATAGTGACGTCATATTTCACAGCAACCTCAAACTCTTAAGCTCAAGCCATTCTCTTGCCTCCGCCTCCTGACTACCTGGAACTACAGGCACCCACCACAACGCCTGGCTATCATTTTGTTTAGCAGGCCCAGGCCAGGTTCAAACCCACCAGCCCCAGTGCATGTGGCCAGCACTCTAACCACTGAGCTATGGACCCCAAGCCAACGTATCTTTTTTTGAGACAGTTTCAGTCTGTGGCCCTGGGTTGAGTGTCGTGATGCTCATCATAGATCACTGTAACCTTAAACTCTTGGGCTCAAGCGATCCTCCTGCCTCAGCCTCCAGAGTAGCTGGGACTACAGGCGCCTACCATGACACCTGGCTAGTTTTTCTATTTTTAGTAGTGACGGGGTCTCGACCTTTGCTTAGGCTGGTCTCTAACTCCTGAGCTCAGGACCTGCCTCAGCCTCCCAAGTACTAGGATTACAGGAATGAGCCATCACATCCAGCCTGACTTCAACATTTTTTAAAAGAGGGAGAAGAAAAACCCATGAAAAAGAGAGAAAAAGCAAACATCTGCTCAGCTTTCACATGACCTTACCTAGAATTATATGCTAATTTTAACCCAAATGAATACCTAATTCACTGAAGATTTGAATTTTTTTAAATGAGTAGGAAAAAACTAAATAAAGCCACAAAGGATTATGAAACAGAACAGAATGGCCTCTGCATAAGCAAGCAAATATGGCAAAACAGCTACCAAACCATTATGTCTTTTCCTAGCTTCTTAATTTCCTTTAATTCTAAACTCTCAAATCCTTTCTTTCTCTGTTTCTTTTTTTTTTTTTTTTTTTTTTTTAGACAGAGTCTCACTATGTCACCCTCGGTAGAATGCCGTGGTGTCACAGTTCACAGCAACCTCAAAATCTTGGGTTCAAGCGATTCTCTTGCCTCAGCCTCCCAAGTAGCTGGGTCTACAGGCTCCCACAACATCAGGCTATTTTTTGTTGCAGTTGTCCTTGTTGTTTAGTAGAGCCCTGGCCGGGTTCAAACCTGCCAGGCTCGGTGTATGTGGCCAGCTCCATAACCACTGTGCTATGGGTGCCGAGCCCTCAAATGCTTTCAAGATGTCCCTGAAGCACTGGCAATCAGACACCGTGAGACTCAGAGGTGAGAAGGGAAAAGACGGACTGAACTAAAGAAGTGGGGAAGAAAGCAGAAGCAGCTGAGGGACCCTTCAGGAAGGGTATTGGTAAATTAGGGGCTACCAAGCTAGTTTCAGCTGTTAATATAGAATAAAGTAAGACCTACATCATTTAAAGACAAACAACAACAAAAAACTCCATGATCTCACACAAACTCCCATGGTTCAGAACACCTCAATTCTAAATCTATGGAATCTACTAATTGTAAGCGCTTTATAAAAGATTGGATCAAAGAAAATAATGATACTGTGTCAGTAGTTTTTGTTATCCTAAAAATATTTCTGCAAAGTATCAACACTGAAGCTCCTTGACCTGATTCTCTAGTTTTCTCCCTAGCTGGCCTCTTGTTTGCATCCTACCTTTCGGCCACACCAAAGTACCTCTGGGCTTCCCAGGCTACCATCTTGCCTCCTATCACAGCTGTTTAGTTTCCAGAAAGATCTTTACCTCAACCTACAAATGCTCACTTTCAAGATTCAGCTCAAATAGTACAGTGGCTCATGCCTGTTAAGTCATAGCACTCTGGGGAGGCCAACGTGGGAGGACTGCTTCAGCGTGAGCTCAAGCTTAGGAGTTCAAGACCAGGCCAAGCAGAAGTGAGATCCCATCTCTATAAAAAAAAAAAAAAAAAATAGAGAAACTAGCCAGGTGTTGTGGTGGGCACCTATAGTCCCAGCTACTGCAACCTGGGAGGCTGAGGCAGGAGGATCACCAGAACCCAGGAGTTGGGTTCCAACCCCCTAGGTTGATGCCATGGTACTCTAGCCAGGACAACAGAGTGAGACTTTCCCTCCAAAAAAAAGAAAAAAGTTTCAGCTCAAGCAGTCCTTCATAAAGCCTTTTCCTGACGGTTCCTTTTTGTTTCTTGCTGTCCACTACCCACTCTGTTTCAAAATACAATAGGTCAGGCCAGGGATGGTGGCTCACACCTATAAGCCTAGACCAAGGCGGGTGGACTGCCCTGAGCTCACAGGTTTGAGACCAGCCTGAGCAAGAACAAGAGCCCGTCTCTAAAAATAGCCAGGAATTGTGGCCCAAGAGTTAGAGGTTTCTGTGAGCTATGACGCCATGGCACTCTACTGAGAGTGACAAAGTAAGACTGTCTCAAAAACAATACAAAAGGTCATTCTTTTGTTGGTACTCCCGTATCCCCACTTGCTTCTATCACACACTTGTAATGTCTGGTGGTTTTAGCTGCGTCATTGTCTGTTTGACCAGCCTACCGCCACTTGAGAGCTGGAACTCTTTTTTTATTCATTGTTTATTCTTCAGAGCCTGGAACAGAACTTGACACATAATATGGACTCTAAGCAAAATGAAAGACTACTGCCAAAAATTATGGAAATACAAACGTCCAAATTATGCATGAAAATAATATCCTAACTAGATTCATAATAGCTTCACAAACATTCCACATCACCATTAGAGCTACTGAATTAGAACCACAGAAATAAGCAATCACAAAACAAAATTATCTTCAAATAGCAATAAATGTGCTGGTTTTTGCCCAGATTATGAAGGATGAAAGTTAAAACATCACTCAATGTATATTTTGTTGTCTTCCCAGATGTAAATGTGATTAAAACTGTAATTCTACATGTAGCAATGTGTTTCAATGACATTGCCATATTTCTATTAGCCTTAAGTTTGCAGATTCCTGTAGCCACAGACATGTTTAACTTCTGAAATTCTAAGTAGAGTGATAGTCTATATTAGAAATGATCCATCTGGGCGGCACCTGTGGCTCAGTGAGTAGGGCACCGGCCCCATATACCGAGGGCGGCGGGTTCAAACCCGGCCCCAGCCAGACTATAACAAAAAAAAATAGCTGGGCGTTGTGGCGGGCGCCTGCAGTCCCACCTACTTGGGAGGCTGAGGCAAGAAAATCGCTAAGCCCAAGAGCTGGAGGTTGCTGTGAGCTGTGATGACACAGCACTCCACCAAGGGTGACAAAGTGAGACTCTCTCTAAAAAAAAAAAAAGAAATCATCCATCTTTCATTTATTTAATGTGTCATTTTTTCCCTAAATTAAAGAGGCATGTAGAAAGTTTTAAACAATTTTAAATTATAAAAATGATATATGCTGGCTCAGTGCCGACAGCTCAGTGGTTAGGGCTCCAGCCACATGCACTGGGGCTGGTGGGTTCAAACCTGGCCCCAGCCTGCTAAACAATGACAACCACAACCACAACCACAACAGTAACAAAATAGCTGGGCATTGTGGTGGGCACCTGTAGTCCCAGCTACTCAGGAGGCTGAGGCAAGAATATCGCTTAAGCCCCAGAGTTTGAGGTTGCTGTGAGCTGTGACTCTACGGCACTCTACTGAGGGCAACATAGTGAAACTCTGTCTCAAAAAAAAGGTATGCTCAAATACAAATAATATAAAGTTAAATGCAAGACCAGAAGCATAAAGAAGAAAATATAAATCACCTGTGATTCAACCACCTAAACACAATTTATAATATTCTGATATGTATCATCTCACCTTTTTCCTATGCACATAAATATATGATAATAATTAGCATGATAATTACTACAAAAATTGCTTTTATGTTTTTATTACTGAATAATATAGGCATTGTGCTAAACAACACAGACAATTACTTCATTTAATCTTCAAAACAATATAGTGGGACATATTCTTTTTTTTTTTGCACAAACCAGAGGTTTTTATTTTTTTTAGACCTACTGTGCCATGAACTCATAGGGCCTAAGTTCCAGTAGCTTAAGCGCCTTTCTACTGATTTTCACAAAGCGAGTTTCTCTCAGTGGAGCAGGCTTAGCATTTCAGTTGAACCCAGGCAACTTTTTCTTTGGCTTCCTTCTTTCTCCTGATCGTTTTCCTTCAAGAATATCAGGGATCTATACTGGCTCTTAGAGTGCTTAATATGCTCAGTATAGACATTAATTTCTTGGAAAGAATCTAGCTCCTAACTTGTTTGTTTACAACAATGTCAACAGCATGCTGGGTAACTCTGTTGATATACTCTTCCAGTTTTGCCATGGTAACGCTGCAGGACACTACTGTTTTGAATAGTACCCATATCCTTGATGTCTACAGTATCACCTTTCTCACAGATGTGGTATGTGTGGCCAAAGGAACAACTTCATGTTTTCTGAAAGCCTAGAGGACATACAGTAGGTACCCCTCCCTTTCCCTTTGTGTTTGTCATTTTGGCACATTACTAGAAAACAGTAGTCCTGGCCAGAAGACAAGGTTTTTAAATCTTTCTTTCACAGTAGAAAAACTGAGGAGATGGAGAAGTTGAACAGCTTATACACAGATACAAAGCTAATAAATGGCAGTACACAGATTACGATAAATCTTTCTATGTCTTAGCTCCAGATCATATCTAGCTAGCTATGATCTATTCACACACACAATCACATAATATTTTCACAAAAAAATAGTAACACAACCACACAGTTATGTAACATGCCCTTTTTTTACTTAACATATTGTAAACAACCTTTCTGGCAATAAGTATCTATCTATGGCAGTATTTTTTAAGAGCTGCATAGTGTCCTACTGCCTGAGTATGTAAGAGACTGCCTTAAATTGTACATTTATGTTACTCCAATACTACTTACACTTTTTAATATTATAAGCAAAACTATAATAATCAATAGTTTTGTACATTTGTCTAACTCTTTAAGACAAAAAAAAAAACCCAAAAGAGGAAAGCCCATTTTTCAGGCATTTGGTAGTTATTCAGTTCCTGGCTACATTTTAAGAGCTCAAAAGCCCTTGTGACCAGTGGCTACCACAGAGGACAGCAGAGATATTTCCCTCATCACAGAGAATTCTACTGAACAGTGCTGATCCAGATTACTCTGGATCATGCAGATCATTGTTGAATCTTGGACAGGACACAGGCTCTTTCAGCCTGAAGCTGGTTGGTGTAGGAAACATCTTTCTATCCACCTAGCCCTCAGGGCCACCCTCTGCAGTGACTTCTGCTGACCCTGCAGCTGCAGCACACAGGATGCATGCTGGAGAGTGGCTTTACTTTTTTGTAGTTCTACCGGGACTAGGGGAACAGAGATTTTACCTATGGACATCACTGTGTCCACTCGTTTCTATCTCCAGCTTCCTGCCTGAACATGTTACCATCACAGGTTTATAAAGAAGGGCAGGCTCTCTGACCAACCTTCTAACCAAGTTTCCCTCACAGTACTGGCTAGCAATCGTCAGATTGATATGTACCCTCCCTCTACTCTTAATTGTACTGTTGCTTACAGATGACACTGTAAGACATGATTCTGCAAGGTTTATATACATTTTTCTAGCATTCTACCATTTAGGTTGTTTCAGTGAAAAACTGGCAAGATGGTGAAAGATAACCCACCACTTTAGACTCAGAAGTTAAAGCTTTTAAAGTTTACAGATATTTTAAACAGTTTTAAATAACAATGTGATCGTTCGATTGGCTCTTTTTACTTGTCCATTTTTAAACTGCTTCAGAAACGATTACCTAGAAAATGCCTTAATTAAGAGTTAGAATATAATAAGCAAGAAATAGTAGATGTGGATTAAGTGCTACCCTTAAAAGATATAGACTGGCATAATGGTTAAAAAAAACATTCTCCAACTATATACTGCTTGCAAGAAACTCACTTCACCCATAAAGCACATGCAAACTGAAAGTAAAGGAGTGGGAAAAGATTTTTTATGAAATCAATACTAAAAGTGAACAGCAATAGCTATACTTAAATCAGATAAAATTTAAAATCAAAAACAATAAAACAAAAAATAAGGTCATTATGAAATGATCAAAGTTTTAATTAAGCGAGAGGATACAAAAATCCAAATATATATGCACTCAACATATACTCAGACAACAGTACGATCATACTGGGAGACGCTTTCAACATTCCACTAATAGCACAAGACAGATAATCAAAACACAAAATCAACAAAGAAAGGTTGGATTTCAGTTGGACTTTAGAACCAATGTCCTTAACAGACATTTCCAGAACATGCTACCCAACAACTATAGAATACACATTCTGTTCATCAGCATAAGGAACAATGTCCAAAATAAACCACATTAGGTCACAAGCCAATCTTAAAAAATCTAAATAAAACAAAATAATAATCATATCAAACATCTCAGACCACTGCTGAATGATGTCAGAAATCCAAAGAAAGAGGAATTTTAGAAACTAAGTAAATACATGGAAATGGAATAATATGCTCCTAAACAATAACTGGGTTAGTAGAGAAAGTAAGGAGAAAATTTCTAAATTTTTTTTTCCAGATTTTATTTTATTTCATTTTATTATTGTTAAATCATAGCTGTGTACAATTTCTAAATTTTTAAACAAATGAAAATAAAAACACAAGATATCAAAATCTTTGGGGTACAGAAAAGGCTGTGCTAAAAAGGAAGATAATTGCCTACATCAAAAAAGTAGAAAAATCACAAATTAACAACCTAACAAACATTGCACCCTAGGAAAACAAAAAAATAAGAACAAACCAAACACAAAGTTATCAAATGAAAAGAAATAACCAAGGTAGAACAGAACTAGAGACCAAACAAACAATATAAAGGATCAACAAAACAAAAAGGTGGTTCTTTGAAAAAAATAAAATAAACCACCAGCTAGACTAACCAAGAGAGCATATCAAAACAGAATCAGAAATGAAAAAAGGAGACATTACCACTGATACCACAGAAACATAAAAGATCATCAAAAGGCAGTATGAACAATTATATACTGAAACACTACTAGAAAACCTAGAGAAAATGGACAAACTCCTGGAAACATACAACCTTCTTGAGATTAAACCTGAAGAAATAGAATTCCTGAACAGACCAATAATGAGTAGCAAGATTGAATCAATAGTAAAAAATTTCCCAGCAGAAAAAAAAAAAAAAAAATACCACCCAGGACCAGATGGAGTCACAGCCAAATTCTACCAAACATACAAAGAACTAATATCAACTATTCTGAAACTGTTCCCCCAAAATGAGGAAGGGAATCAATTCCTTCCATAAAGCCAATAAATATCACCTTCTTGCTAAAACCAGACAAAAACAAAACCAAACAAAAAACTACAGACCAATATCTACTTTTCTATTCCAATTTAAAAATCTTGACAAAGAAGAATCCCCACTAAATGACTTGGGAAAAGTGTGTCCCGTATGATCCCTGCTGATGCTGGTGTTGAGGACTCAGGAACCATGCTTTGAAACCACCTCCATTACAACAAGACAATGAATCTTTCTAAAGAAAGATTAAAGAAGTATTAAATAATCTTTCTAGAATAGTCAAACATTATCTGAACATATTTAGGGTAATCTCGGGCTCTGACAGATTCCTAATCACACATGAAACAGAGGACCAAGTGTATCATTCCAGAAGGGTTATGTGTACACTAAAACGGCACTTTAAATTTTTTTATCTTATAAGGCAATCAGTCAATCAATAAGAACTTAGATCTCTGGACATATGATATACTTCAACTAACATTTCCAACAGCACTCTGGAATCTCATGAGATGGAGAAATAAATTCTGCAAGTTTCAAAGGTTTCTGATTCCTTTATGACTCTTTTTTTTTTTTTTTTGTTAAGACAGAGTCTCACTTTGTCACCCCTAGTAGAGTGTCATAGTATCATGACGTGACATCACAGCTCACAGCAATCTAAAACTCTTGGGCTCAAGAAATTCTCTTGCCTCAGCCTCTCCAGTAGCTGGGACTACACGCACCTGTGACAATGCCCGGCTATTTTTTTAGAGATGTGGTCTTGTTCTGGGGCTCTGGCTCTGGCTCAGGGCAGGATGGAACTGGTGAGCTCAGCCCTCCTCAGCCAGGCAGGCATGAGCCACCCTGCGTGGAACATGACTCTTCTTTTTAAGACTGTCTCATTTTCTTTATTCCTCCTATTATTCTATTTCATTCTATTTTATTCTATTTGAGACAGAGTCTCATGATGTCACCCTTGGTAGAGTGCTGTGACATCACAGCTCACAGCAACCTCAAACTCTTGGGCTTAAGCCATTCTCTTGCTTCAGCCTCCCGAGTAGCTGGGACTACAGGGACCCGCCACAATGCCCGGCTATTTTTTTGTTGCAGTTGTCATTGTTGTTCAGCAGGCACAGGCTGGGTTCAAACTCACCAGCCCCAGTGTATGTGGCCAGCACCCTAGCCGCTGAGTATAGACACCAAGCCCATTAAATACATTTTAAATGGTGAATCTGAAAAGACAAAAATATTTCTAGGTGCTATGATTTGAATG
This sequence comes from Loris lydekkerianus, assembly GCA_963574355.1. NCBI lineage: Eukaryota > Metazoa > Chordata > Mammalia > Primates > Lorisidae > Loris > Loris lydekkerianus. The sequence goes on from CAUYPK010006264.1 coordinate 67,204, forward strand.
TTTGTTCCCCCTCCCCCAACCAAATCCTATGATGAAATAAAATTTCCAACTCAACAGTATTTTTTCTTTTTTTGAGGCAGAGTCTCACTATGTCACCCTCAGTAGAGTGCTATGGCATCACAGCTCACAGCAACCTCAAACTTTTGGACTTAAGCAATTCTCTTGCCTCAGCCTCCAGAGTAGCTGGGACTACAGCTGCCTGCCACAATACCCAGCTATTTTTTGGTTGCAGTTGGCATTGTTGTTTAGCTGGCCCAGGCCGGGTTCAAACCTGCCAGCCTTGGTGTATGTGATAGGCACCCTACCCAGTAAGATATGGGTGCCACCCAACCCAACAGTATTCAGCGATGGGATCTTTAGGAGATGATTAAGTATGAGAATAGAGCCCTTAGGAATAGGATTAGTGCCCTTGTAAAAGAGCCCTAATTTCTTTGTCTCTTTTTCCATGTGTGGATGCTGGCAGATGGCTCCATTTATGAAGCAGAATGATCCCTTACCAGACCCCCTCAATCTGCTGGTGCCTAATCCTGGACTTCCCACCATCCAGGATTATTGAGCATTAAATTAAATTGCTGCTGCTTATAAAGTACCCAGTCTCAGGTATTTTGTTACAGTAGCCCAACGGACTAAGACATCGAATGCCAGAAATAGAGAATCAAATTAGAGCTGAAAGAAGGCAATGACCCAGGGTGTAATGCCTATGAGGATTGGAGACCTGGATACCTGCACTAGGGGCTGTGTGTCTAAATTTCCACTCAAGAGCAGGAGATGGTGCCTTAGGTCTATAAATTTGAGGTAAGGAATTATCCTCCTACAGAGTCCAGAACTCTAGGAAGAACTATAGTGTCAATGAAAAGATGACTAGAAAACTCCATGCATTGGCCTGGGGAAGAAATAAGGAAACTTGCTGTTTGCCCCGGGCCTTGTGTTGTATAGTGTGCAGAACATCAAAGGCAAACAGAAACCTTAAAATCAAACACAGGGAGAAAACAGATTACCTAGACTATGGTAATAGACAAGATTATCACACTGGTAGCAGACATCACGTCAGCAATAACCGAAGCCTGAGGACCAGGGAGAAATTATCACAGCCCTGCAAAAATAACTTAACTACCAAGTCCCAGCCAAAACGAAATTCTCCATACAGTGTATGACCCCACCCCACCCCGGCAAAGAACCCAAGGGAGACTTTCAACTTGGGTCTTCCCCTTTGCCAGAAGCTCTGGTACTTTTTACTCCTTCTGTATTCCTTTCTATCCAATAAAATCCTCTCTTGCGGGACACATGTGGCTCAGTGAGTAGGACACCAGCCCCATATACCAAGGGTGGTGGGTTCAAACCCAGCCCTGGCCAAACTGCAACAAAAAAATAGCCAGGTGCTGTGGTGGGCACCTATTGTCCCAGCTACTTGGGAGGCTGAGGCAAGAGAATCGCCTAAGCCCCAGAGCTAGAGGTTGCTGTGAGCTGTGATGTCACAGCACTCTACGGAGGGCAACAAAGTGAGACTCTATCTCTTAAAAAAAAAAAAAAAAAAAAAAGAAAAACCTTATAATATCTAGCTAAATTTTATATATATTTTTTTCTTTTTAAAAATATGTATCCGCCCCCCACTCCCAGTTTTTGGCCGGGGCTGGGTTTGAACCTGCCACCTCTGGCATATGGGGCCGGTGCCCTACTCCATTGAGTCACAGGTGCCACCCCTAAATTACATTTTTAAAGTGAGGCCAGGCCAGGCATGGTAGCTCATGCCTGTAATCCTAGCACTCTGAGAGGCTGAGGCAGGAGGATTGCTTGAGCTCAAAAGTTCAAGCCTGAGGAAGAGCAAGACCCTGTCTCTACTAAAAACTGAAAAATCTACCAGGCCTCCTGGCATGTGTCTGTGCACCTGTAAGTCACAGAAATCTGGGAAGCTGAGACAGAAGATGGCGTGAGCCCAGAATTTTGAGGCTGTAGAGACCTATGATGACACTACTACACTCTACCCTGGTGACAGGGGGAGACTCTAAATAAATAAATAAGAGGGCAAAACAAAGACATTTTAAGGCAAAGACAAAAAAATTTTGCCATTTGCAGGTCCTTGCTGAAAGAATCACTAAAAACTATACCTAAGTTAGGAGAAAAAGAAATGGTTTTTCTTTCCTTTATTCAAAAAAGAAAAACCACGTAAGCAAATCTAAATAAGCCGTGACTATAAAAAAATTAAAATATACAAAGTTGGGGAATGGGAGCAGTTAAATAAAAACAAGATAGAACCAAAATAATAGAAACAACAGGAGGAAAAGAGGTCAAGAGTCCTAAAGTCCTATATTACTCTGGTAGAAGCTGGATGAACTTGAGAATTTAAGTCAAACATGTACGTAAAACTGCAGGCATAATTACTAAATTACAAAGATTATGAGTTATTTTCAAACCATATAAGGGGCAAAAAGGGAATCTTGATTAATACTACAAAAGTCAGAGGAGTGGGGTCAGGCAAAGCATGAGGCAGAAAACATTAAGCAGAAATAAATCTAACTATATGAATAAACACATCAGTATAAACAGAATAAACTCTCCCAACATAAAAAAAGATGCTTGGGAAAAGATAATTTCACAAAAATCTATTTCAATTAGAAGCTGCTACTGTTTCCCTCGATAGAATAGTAAGCAGCATGGTTTTTAACACAGCAATAGTTTTAATAATCCAATAGATTACCACAAGTGTTCTGAAACCCTGATTCACAAAGATAATACGGCAATAAATGGAATCAGAATTCCCAGTGCCTTCAGATTTATCCTTTAGAGAATCAATGAACTTTGTGATAGAAAATAACCTCATATTCCAGTCCTATTTCTCAAGAGAAGCTCTTGACAAGACAGTGATTCAAGGCCCCTGACTAGGATAAAATAAGACTTTCAAGGCCTCAGACATGACTTCTTTCACGATTGTTGGCAAAGGCTTTGAAACCAATGTAAAAGCAATGATTCAAAGTGACCGATGGAGCTTCTTCTTTCACCAAAGCAGCAAAACCAGATGTGTTACCAGGTACTCAATCTGCTTTGCTGGTAAGACACTTTTCATTGTTTTATATCTCAATGGTCTTTGCAGTTTCGAAAATGTGTTCACAAAATAATTCTTTGAAGGTATTAGCATGCTCTTAAAGGACAAAGCAGAGAAGCTAGCTTCACTAAGAAACAGTAGGATTTCATTTGGTTACATGATGAAATGGCGTAGCTGCCGATTCCTTTAAAATCTTGATTTAAGAGACAGCAAGAAGGTAAACTGTCATCAGAAAAATGCCATCAAAAAGAGGCCTTTGTTGTTCTCCTGCACCCAACCACAAACCATCCAGGGTTCAGAAGGCTTCACCAAGCCCTCTACAATCATATCACTTCAATTGTTTGCAAGATTTTATAAGATAAGACTTTTGTGTTGGAATAAATTCAAATTTAGGTAAGGGTCCCAGCCTTTTCAAATTAAGCCACCTTCCAACCATGAAAGAGTCACACTGTCCCTGTTTTATGGCTAGGCATAAAAAAAGGGCTCTTCAGCCTTGTTGGCTCTTGCTTCCATTAATAAGAACTTTGCGGCTCCGCGCCTATGGCTCAAGCAGCTAAGGCACCAGCCACATACACCTGAACTGGCGGGTTGGAATCCAGCCCGGGCCCGCCAAACAGCAATGAATGCTGCAAATAAAAAATAGCCAGGCGTTGTGGAAAAAGCCTGTAGTCCCAGCTACTTGGGAGGCTGAGGCAGGAGAACCACTTGAGCCCAGGAGTTGGAGGCTGCTGTGAGCTGTAAAGCCACAGCACTCTACCCAGGGTGACAGCTTGAGGCTCTGTCTCCCAAAAAAAAGAACTTTGCCATATACAAAAAAACATAGCTTTGTGTCCCTGCACATTCCATCTTTAGAGTTAAATCAGCAGACACATAAGTTTTGTTCTACTTTCTTCATCTTTTTCCTTATCTGTGTATGTGATCTTTTTAAGTTTAAACCAGATCCTGCATAAATACTTATGATGTGGCAAATTTTCATTAATTTCTATCAATATGAAAGTCTTCTATATAGTTTTCACAAATAACCACAACAAAAACTGTAATAATCTAATTGGATACACTAGCCATTAGACATAGTTATTTAAACCAGGGGAAGAATAAAACAACTTAGCAATTTTGATTTTTTAAGAAAAAAAGGTATTAAAAACTCAATTTTCTAATTAATACATCTGAAAAATGCTTTTTTGCAATATAGTGAGACCCTATCACTATAAAAAATAAAAAAGAAATAATGCTTTTTTGAAAACTCTATTGAACTTTTCAGTACAGACTCCTAAAGTTCTAAACTCTATTCACTAACAAAGTAAAGAATTCCTAATCTTTTTTCTTTTTATTGTTAAATCATAGCTATGTACATTATTGCGATCAAGGGGTACAATGTGCAGGCTTCATATACAATCTGAAATATTCTCATCAAACTGTTCAACGTAGCCTTCATGAAATTTTCTTACTTATTGTATACAGACATTTGTACTCTGCATTTAGTAAGTTTCTCTTCTACCCATTCTAAGATGCACCGTAGATGTGGCCCCACCCATTATCCTCCCTCCACCAAAACCTCCCCCTCCCTTCCCCTTTCATGGACCTTTCCTCATAGTCTTAGGCTATAGTTGGGTTACAGCCTTCATGTGAAAGCTGTACTTTAGCTTCATAGTAAGGCTGAGTACATTGGATACTTTTTCTTCCATTCCTGAGATACTTTGCTAAGAAGAATATGTTCCAGCTCCATCCATGTAAATATGAAAGAGGTAAAGCCTCCATCTGTACCACAATTTGCTAGTCCATTCATGGGTTGATGGGCACTTGGGCTTCTTCCATGACTTAAAGGAAAGACTTTATGGTTTCTGTTAGGTATATTCAAACTCCCAGCATCACTACTCTGGTCCTTTGGGGCCATTATTAAGTAAGGTAAATTACTTGAACACAGCACTGTGATATTGTGATCATCCATTTGATAACCTAGATAGCCACTATGTGACTAATGGGTGGGTAATATATACAGCGTGATACACTGGACAAAGGGATGATTCATGTCCCAGGCAACACGGAAGCAGGGCAGTGTGATATTTTATCCCATTACTCAGAACAGCAGGCAATTTAAAACATGATTTGTTTATTTCTGAAATTTTCCATTTAATAGTTTAGGACCATGGTTGACTATGTGTAACTAAAACCACAGAAGTCATAACCACAGAAAAGGGAGGACTACTGACTGTATTAGGATATATACATATACATATACATATATATATATATTTATTTTATTTATTTATTTATTTATTTTTGAGATAGAATCTCACTATGTCACCCTCGGTACAGTGCCATGGGCTCACAGCTCATAGCAATCTCGAACTCTTGGCCTTAAGCAATCTCGTGCCTCAGCCTCCCAAGTAGCTGTGACTACAGGTGCCCACTACAATGCCCAGCTATTTTTTGTTGCAGTTGACATAGTTGTGTTAGCTGGCCTGCGCCGGATTCTAACCCACCAGCCTCAGTGTGTGTGGCCGGCACTGTAACCACTGCTATGGGCGCCAAGCCTAGGATACATTGTTAACACACAATTGGCCTATTCAGTATGTCCATCTCTGAAAGAGATACATTTGTGTTTCTTACCATAATCATTTTCATAAATTTCTTATTGAACTTAAAGCAAGCTTCTGATTAACAAATTTATCCCTTCTAGTGAAAAAGACTATATAATTGATAATATCTTTGTAAATTCCACTTTTTTGGGTGTGTGTGTGTGTGTGCTGTTTTTGCAGTTTTTGGCCTAGGCTGGGTTTGAATCCGCGACCTCCAGCATATGGGGCTAGTGCCCTACCCCTTTGAGCCATAGGCGCCGCCCTCAACTTTTTTTTTTTTTGTGACAGAATCTCACCATGTCACCCTTTTTAGGGTGCAATGGTGTCACAGCTCACAGCAACTTCAAACTCTTGGGCTGACACAACTCTCTTGCCCTCAGCCTCCTAAGTAGCTGGGATTAACAGGCACCCACCACAACACTGGGCTATTTTTTTGTTTGTTTGTTTGCTATTGTCGTTGTTTAGCTGTCCAGGGCCGGTTTTGAACCTGCCAGCGTCAGTGTATGTGGCTGGTGCCATAACCGTTGTGCTATGGGTACCGAGCCTGTAAATTCCACTTTTATATTAAATAATCACACTCTTTGTTCTGCTTGATGCTTTTAAAGTACTTTCTGTTGTTTTAATAATGTTGATCTTGATTATTTTGGTTTTTTCCTGGTATTTTCTTAGCCATGCTTTTATATTCTTCCTTTCATTATTACTTTGAATGTTGTCTATAGAAGGTACATTATCCAAATTTTAAAAAAATTCTAGTCCACCAATCCGAGTCTTTTAATCCTAGAAGTCACTCTATTCACAATTAGAACAGATGTGCTTGATTTCATTGCAATTACCTTTATTTTTAAATTCATTTTGTACTATTTCCTCTTTTTTATTTTTCTCATTTTTCTTGGTTTGAGAATTTGAAATAAATTTTGGATCTTCAATGTCTTGGTTGTTATTTAAAGCCATGAGACATGGTGAGACCACCTAGGCAGTGAGGGTCGATCGATAATCTGAGAGATCTAAGGACTAAGTCCTCAGGTTCTTCAATATTTAAAGGTCATAAAAGATCAGAAGGAACCAACTCAGAAGACCTATAAGGAATAACAAATGTTTTTAGAAAATTTTCAAAAAGAGAGACTGTTGCTCAGGAGACCAAGTAAAGTGTTTCATGAAGGAAAGGAGTGATTAATCATATCAGATTATGCTAATGGATCAAAAAAGATTAGGACTAAAAATTGGATTTAACAATGTGATGGCCATTGATGACTTTGACACATTTTTGTGGACTAGTGGGGACAAAATCCTAATTAAAATTATGGAAGGGAATGTTATAGGGGCTTTCATTTATGGAGATCACGAGGTTGGTGGTAACATGGAATTCTAAAACTGAAAAAAATAGTTTTTCCGTGGTCTGAAAAACTGAAATCATAAACTTTACAGACCACTGGGAATGGACCAAAGGCTAACAACAAAGTGAAAAGTGTTTATTCTTGAATAATAGTAAGAGACTTGAATAAGGACAATGTGTCTCCTTGCCTAGGGAAGCTCTTATTCTTCTCATTTCCCCATCACTTTGTGTGGTCAGCAAGAATGTTATATAATTACCATTTGGTTAGTTCTTCATCAAACTCAGAAAATATTCTGTCAGAAAGAGGGACTGAATTTTGAGTAGTTAAAACCCAATGGTCTTTCTTTTTTAGTCAGAAAGACCACTGGGTTTTAACTACTAGGTTAGGAAACATGAAAGAAACTCAAAAGTTTTGCTAACTGAGGTGAGTAACAGGCCAGTTGGAAATTTAGTAGAAAGTTGCTAAAAATGAGAGAGTAATAGCAGATATAGCTCTCTACACATTCCTGGTTGAAAGGAAAATTACAAATGTTCAGAACTCTCAAGAAACCAGCAAAAAATGATAACCAAAGGAGACTTGGTAATTGACTGCAAATTTGAATATACTGCTGAACCTACACGTAGATTGACTGACACTGGGTATATGCCTTTCAGGCTCAAGATGGTTAAATAAAACATTTGCCCAAATTATTGGCTGACCACTAAGCTGTGCAGATGAAGGGGTGACCCCTGGAAGCTACACTGAGTATTAAAAACAATTTTAAGAAGATAATCAGAGACATGAGTTGTTATAGTAGTGGAGACAGAGTTTACAGTTTTAAGTCCAGGCAAGTTGCTAAAACAAAACAAAACACTCGAGAAAAATAAAAAAATTATAAATTAGCTATATTATTTAAATATCCAATGTATAGAAAAATATTAGTAAATATGCAAAGGAACAGCAAAATATTAAATATGTGTATGTAATACATACACACAGATGATTTGAAATTTAACATAGGGTTTGGCAAACTAGTATGAACCAGGTCTGGTCTGAATAAATGAAGTTTTATTGGAACATAGCCATGACCATACATTTGTATATATTATCTGTAACTGCTTTCATATTATGCTGGCAGTGTTGAATATTTTCTATAGACACCATAAGGCCTCAAAGCCTAAAACATTTACTATTTGCCTCTTCACAGAACATTTTGTCTAATCAGGCAGGAAGGAAGAAATAGAAGTACAAAAGATATGAGACACTTGGAAAACAAATACCAAAATGGCCAATGTGAATTCTAAATATGGATTAAGCACTCTATTCAAAAGACAGAGATTTATCTGGCTAGATGTAAAAAGCAATATCCAATTATATGCTATTTTCCAGAGTATACTTTAGATTCAAAGAAATAAATAAAAAAGAGACCATGAAAATGGTCACCATAAGTGAGCTTAGAGGGCCTATAATATCAAATGTCAAAAAAAAGTTACTAGTGACAAAGAAGGATATTTCATATTTTTAAAGGGGTCACTACAAGCAGAAAGATGTAACGCAAGACGAAAGAATGGGAGGAAACAAACTGAAAACAAGTTTACAGAAAACTTTTCAGGAGTTTTGAGGTAGGAATGGCATGAGATAGAATGTGAAAGTAACAGGATTTTTTTTTTAATCAAGTAATAGAAGTTTTGTTGTGCTGATCCAAGTGATTCAGATTAGCAGGAAATGATGATGCATGAAAGAATTTCTGCAGTGAAGAAGGGTAGGTTGCTGCCTTTATATCCAAGCACTGACAGTTTATATCTACTTGTGGAATTAAAGTGAGACTATGGATAAAGGTATAAGATATAGATGTAGGTAGTGTAATGTATGTTGATGTATTCTTTCAGAATATTCAGTTCTACAGGGGATAAGAATAAACAGCATCAATAAAACTCACGAGAGCAGAGGCATCTTTTAGTGTATAGCTTTGAAAGAGAGTGAGTGCTCTCCTTTCAAAGGGCAAATTTGTTTATCCTGCAGTATAATAAAGATAATCTCTTTTTCTGGGGTAAAGGATATGTCTGCTTGCAACTTGTTATAAAAGGTTCTAGTTCTCTAAACATGGATTTCCTTTCCTATACTTAAACCCACTGAGTGTGCAGAATCCATCCATCTCTTGTTGCCTTGCCCTGTGGGAATATGGTTCAGGCAACTGGTGCAAGGAAATGATGATACTTTGGCTATTGCCATTGATGTGGAAATAAACTCTCCTTATATGTGACCAGCAGTCACCAAAAACTGTGGTAAACTAACTTGTTAAGTGTCCCAAGTATCACGGAATCTCCTACTCTTCACAGTTTTTGACAGTGCTAATCAGATAATAAGAAAGCAATTAACTTAAATGATGTAAAAAAGCCTATAAATTATGGGAAGTAATGTGTAAGCATGTAGCTTGTGAGACATAGGCAGAATTCATATGGTGTGTAAAATATAGGCAATAAGTTTATAAGATGTGTTATAGATAAATAGGCCTGTGAAAGACAGGCTAAGTGGAATGTACAATGGATTAAACAAGGGTGTTACTTTTAGGTAGAAAGGGATGGAATGATCACATCATAAAATCCTATCATGCTCCATCTGGATTAACAACAACGTCAACCCTAAAGTGGCCATTCGTTGGCAATACGCAGTATAGTTCCTTTCTGGTTCCACATATATTTTGCCCAAGAAATAAAGATAAAGCCATCATTAAGAAAGTCAAATAATTGGTGAGCTACAACTATTGACCAAGCACACTTACTTCTGCATCTTTCTTATTTAAAGCAAACTGCCAATGTCTTCTGTTTGTGCCTCCTCCTCTCTTTTTCTCTGGTCCTCATTACCACAGCATTGGTAGGGAAAGTTGATATCATAGAGACAGAACTCGTGGACATTGTATAAGCCAGGATTCTGGTAGTGTGGACTGTCCAATCACTTGCATCCTATCCTGATTTTTTTGAGACAAAGTCTCAAGCTATTGCCCTGGCTATGGTGCTGTGGTGTCACAGCTCACAGCAACCTCAAACTCTTGGGCTTAAGTGATCCTAATTTTGTTGACATGACAAATTTCCTTTTCTGTTGCTTCTTTTGTGTGTTTAAAATTGATTTACTAGATCATGTGATAGGAAATGTTTTGATTTTTCTTTTTTCCTTTGTACCTTTCTGTTCTGTGGTCTCTTGGAGAATTTGCCTGTAGTGTGCTTGGTAGACACCATTGCTTCAAGTTAATTTCTTGCATATGTACTGATTGGTTCAATTTTCCTAGTTTATTAGTAAGGTGATCAGCTGTGAGTGAAGAAAGGGAGGGCGTTGGAAATGTGAAAAAGTTGTCTAAGAGATGTAAACTAAACCGATTGGGAAAATGTAGTAGAATTGTTGGGAAGCAATAGGCACCCACTTGAGATTAGTTTTCTCTCACGAATTTATGTATAACCTATCACGTGGTCTTCTGTTTTTCTGTAACCACATTCAATTGTATGAATACAAGAAGGAAATTGGTTGATTTGCATTTATCCAGGATTGAGGTTTCCTTGAGAGTATGACATAAAAAAAAAAAGGAGGGTGGCAATGGATTTGCCTACATAGGCACCATGAAGGAATAACTGTTCCCCCGGGCTGGGCACTGTGGCTCATACCTGTAATCTGGGAGGCCCAGATGGGCGGATTGCTTGAGCTCAGGAGTTGGAGACCAGCCTGACCAAGAGTGAGACCCTCCTCTCCCATCTCTATTAAAAATAGAAAAACTAGCTGGGTGTTATGGCAGGTGCCTGTAGTCCCAGCTATTCAGATTCTGAGGCAGGAGCATCACTTCTTGAACCCAAGAGACAGTAGTTGCTGTGAGCTATGATGATGCCATGGCACTCTGTCTTTAAAGTAAAAAAAAAAAAAAAAGAACTTTTCCCCAATACATAGAACAGTTGCCTGACACAGTAAATACTTAAAAAATATATGCTGAATAAATGGAAACTTGTTAGATTTTTCTCTTTATCCTTAAAGCTCAGAAATGTTGCAGTTGTGTTCTGTCTCACCAATTCTGGCCAGAATTTGGTGACTCCTTTCAGTCTGTGAGCTTAGCTATTTCTTCAACTCAGGGGACATTTCCTCTATTTGTTTGATTGTTGTCTCTCTTCCATCTGTTCCTGATAACCTTCTGGAGCTCATTATTTGCATATTAAATCTCCTGGATCTTACCTTCTACGGCTTTTGCCTTTTTTCCCTATGATAATCTTTCACTTCATATTTCTGTTTTGAGTTTTACATATTCTTTTCATTTTCTAGTTTCCTACTTTGGGTCTTAATAGACTTTATTCTACAAAAATGTGTCCACTCAGAACTGTTTAGTTAGCAAATTACCCAACAGTTTTCTTTTGATGATCATGTGCTATGCGTGTCCGAGTGATACTACTTACCCTAGTGACTGAGTCTTTTCAATTTTTATTGTTTTCCTTTGTCATCCATTGTCAGCTCATTAGGGCTCAGGCATATTTGTTGGAGTACTCTGGATTGTGGGAGTCCCACAAGTGTTCAAAGGTGACATGGTGTTTATGCCACAGGGCTAATAGTTTAAAAGAAGATAGGTTGGCAGTCTTGTACATTCCTGGCCTCAGAGACAGGGAGACTCACCTGCTATTTCTTCTTCCTGGCCTCTTGAAAACCACAAGGATCAGCTGTACTTAGGTGTCAACTTTTTTCCTCTTTTCCCCTATCCCAACCAGAAGGCCAACAGATCTGTTTCTCAAGCTGTGCCTAGGGTCCACTGTTGTCTCATCCTCTGATTTCTAATGCTATTCTTCAGTAGAGCTCTTTTAAAAATTATTCCACCCTTAAAAACACATTAATGATCCAATGAATCCTAGATTTTCAAGATCTTCTTGAAATAATCTTCTGTGCTTTGATTAGTGTCTTTATTTCTACTGAACTCTTAGGTGCTCCCTTTTTAATGTATATTTCTAACTCACCTTAAGCAAGGCCAATTTGTGAAAATATGGATTAATGTTAAAGATAAATTAGGGAGTAACTCTGCTTTATTAAACTTCATAAAACAGTATTGTTTCAATTAAGCTTTTTTTTTTTCCTCTAAAAGCAATTTAATTTGAGAAAATTTAATTTGGGCATACATATTCAGGAACACATCATCAGGTGATTTCAGTATAACTTTCCACCTGTTAATGCATTTACTAATTATTCTCAAACCACAGAATGGAATTATGTTGTGTATGTAGTTCAGAAAAGATTAACAGTAGAAACTGTCTTTTCATTCCTTTTTATCATTTCTACAGTGCCTAATATTGTGTTTTGTATGCTGAACATTTTCCATAAATGCTTAGTTAACTGGATGGTGGTTAAATTCAAATTCTACTAATTATTTGGATAGTAGTTATGTTACAAATGCAAAACATATTAAACGTATTATCAAGTGAATTATCACTGTAGCACATTGGTCACATAGTTTCACTCTGTCAAAATCCCTGGCCTGATTAAGAGTTGGGTATTGGAGGTAAGGAAAAAGTATGAACAAAAAATTGGTGACATGTGGAAATGACAGCTAAAACATACATTTCTCATAATTCTTATTAGGTCTGGCAGAAGGTAAACAGCTAGCAAGGAAGTGGCTAAGGGTGTAGAGCAGAATTGAAATGTGGGTAGGAACCAAACCAAACTGCAGATGGGAACTGTTCTCTGGTGGGAACATGCTCAGAAAGGTTCCTGTCTTTTGCCTGACCTACAACTGATTACCATCTCAATAGCATACCATGGGTGGAGCTTTTGTAAAGAATTCTGGAGAAGACATATGTATAGAAAAGAAAACTGTTATGTAACCAACCTGTTATGTAATCTGCTTCATAACCACAGTTTGTCAATCACCCTAAAGGTGTGAAGTGACAACCAATCCTGCCAGGAGCAAGGCGGGTCAAATTAGTGAACGTATAAAATGTAGGTTGTGGGCGGTGCCTGTGGCTTAGTGAGTAGGGCACCAGCCCCACATACCAAATAGTGGCAGGTTCAAACCTGGCCCCGGCCAAACTGCAACAACCACAAAAAAAATAGCCGGGTGTTGTGGCGGGCACCTGTAATTCCAGCTACTTGGGAGGCTGAGGCAAGAGAATCACCTAAGCCCAAGAATTGGAGGTTGCTGTGAACTGTGATCTAATATCACTCTACTGAGGGCAACAAAGTGAGACTTTGTCTCAAAAAAATAAAAAAGTAGTGCATGCTGAGACTCCAGTCTTTGTCCACTCATGGAGACTGACCGGTTTCTCTCTGTCTGGAACATATTTTTACTATGTATCATTTTGTGAAGCTTCCTTTTTCACTTTCACTTTATATAGCTTCTTTCTTTCCCTGTAATAGTTTGTATTGGGAGTACCCAGTATCTGATCATTCTGTAATCATCTGGACTTTGCCAATACTCATTACTTTTCTTTCTTTTTGTTTTGAGACAGAGTCTCACTTTGTTGCCTTTGGTAGAATACTGTTGCATCACAGCTCACAGCAACCTCAAACTCTTGGGCTCAAGTGATTCTCTTGCCTCAGCCTCCCAAGTGTTTGGGACTACAGGTGCCCAGCACAATACCGGCCTAGTTTTCTGTTGCAGTTGTCATTGTTTTGCTGGCTTGGACCTGGCTTGAACCCACCAGCCTTGGTTAATGTGGCTGGCTCCCTAGCTACTGTGCTAGGGGTGCTGAGCCCCAGTACTCATTCTTGACATTGTGAACTGGAGGACCAGGGAACATCCAAATAGACCTAACATTCTTACCTATTGATTCTACTTCCAGCTATTCCTTAATCTACCCCATATATTTTCCTAGGGTCTTGGTAAGCACTTTATAAAAATCCAAATAATCACGTGCATTTTCATTATCAAATGAAGAACAGACCAATTTCATAAAAATTGTAAGTCCTCCTAATTGCATTCATTAAATCCCCATAAGAAGTATACAATCTATTGGCCTTTCTGTTATTTAAGAATTTTATGGCTGGTACAGTGGTTCACACCTATAGTCATCATACCACTTTGGGTAAGTGAGGTAGAAGGATTACTTGAGGCCAAGAATTTGAGACCAGATGAGCAAGAGCGAGACTCCATCTCTACCAAAAATAGCAAAATTAGCCATGCGTGGTGGTGTATGCATTGTAGTCTCAGCTCTTTGGAAGGCTGAGGCTGGAGGATCACTAGAGCATTGGTGTTGGAAGTTGCAGTGAGCTATGATGATGCCACTGAGTGACACAGCAAGAGCTTGTCTCAGTGTTAACTTAGGCTGTGCCCATAGCTCAGTGGGTACAGCGCCAGTCACATAAACCCAGGCTGGCAGGTTTGAACCTGGCCCAGGCCATCTAGACAAAAATGACAACTGCAACAACAACAACAACAACAAAAATATCGGGGCGTTGAGCCAGGTGCCTATAATCCTAGCTACTTGGAAGGCTGAGGCAAGAGAATCACTTAAGCCCAGGAGTTTGATGTTGCTGTGAGCTATGACGTTTCAGCACTCTATCGAGGGTGACAAAACTCTATTGAGTTTTTTTGAGACACAGACAAAAAAAAAAAAAAAAAAACGAAAAAAAAAAAGAAATGTTAACTTAAGCCTGTTAGTTAGAGGTAGCTGCTATTTTACCTTTGAAAAGGAAATAATTTAATTTAATAACAGACAAAAACTTGTTTAGTTCTTACAGATATTGAGTGGAAAATTCATAGTCCAGAAATTAACTTATATGTATAATCTAAATACTTAAGAGGTATTGTGTTTCAGGAGATTAAAAGAAAAACTATATTAAAAGGACATCCTAAGTGATGCTCCAACATGGATGAGAATCTTTTTTTATTATTAATTTATTTTATTTTATTATTATTTTTGTGAGACACCCTACCTGTTGCCCTAGGTAGGGTGCTGTGGCATCACAGCTCACAGCAACCTCAAACTCTAGGGCTTAGGCGATTCTCTTGCCTCAACCTCCTGAGTAGCTGCGACTACAGGAGCCTGCCACAATGCTTGGCTAGTTTTTTATTTTTATTTTTTTCTTTTTTGTTGCAGTTTGGCAGGGGCTGGGTTCAAAGTGCCACCCTCAGTATATGCCGCTGGCGCCACTGAGCTAAAGGCGCTGCCTTCATTTGTTTTATTTTATTTTGTTTTTTAATTAATTAATTTTTTTGGTGGCATATTAGTGTTGTATATATTTTTTTCACTCTCTTACATGTATTTGTTTAAAGCCCTGGCAAAAAACAGGACCCCTTAAACATGCTAGACCCCAAGCTGTTGTCATTTCCCCAGGCAACTATTTTCAATTTTTAATTTCAGCTATTTTCATTATTTCTTTTCTTCAATTATTATTATTATTTTTTGTTAAACCATAAGTTTGTACATTGATGCATTTATGGGGTTCAGTGTACTGCTTTGATATACAATGTGAAATGCTTACTTGAACTAAGTAACACATCTATCATAACTATACTCATTTCTTAATAGTTTTGAAATGTACCATTGCATCATGCACATTAGGTGAGGTCCCCCAATATCCCCCCTCTCCTCCCCTCTCCTCTTCGCTTCTACTTTCTGTACTATAGTTATGTTTTGCCATTCATATGAATATGTAGGTGATTATATATTGATTTCATGGTAGTATTGAGTACATTGGATACTTTTTTCCCCATTCTAGTGATACTTTACTTAAGAAGAATATGTTCTAGCTCCATCTAGGTAAAAATAAAAGATGTAAAGTCTCCATCTTTTTTATGGCTACATAGTATTCCATGGTGTACATATACCACAATTTGTTAATCTATTTATGGGTTGATGGGCACTTGGACTGTTTCCATGTCTTGGCAATTATGAATTGGGCTGCAACAAACATTCTGGTGCAAATGTTTTTGTTGTAAAATAATTTTTGATCATCTGGGTATATGCCTAGAAGAGGAATTGCAATATTGAATGGTAGGTCTACCTTTAGTTTCTTGAGTGTTCTCCAAACTTCTTTTCAAAGAGGTTGTATTAGTTTGCATTCCCACCAGCATTGTAGAATTGTTCCCTTCTCTCCGCATCCACGCCAACATCTGTAGTTTTGGGATTTTGTGATATGGGCTAATCTTACTGGAGTTAGATGATATCTCAAAGTGGTTTTGATTTACATTTCTCTGAAGATTAAGGATGATGAGCATTTTTTCATGTGTTTGTAGGCCATGGGCCTGTCTTCATCACAGAAGTTTCTCTTCAAGTCTCTTGCCCACATAGAAATGGGGCTATTTGTTCTTTTCTTATTGATTAATTTGACTTCTCTGTTGATTCTAGTTATCAGACCTTTGTTGGAAGCATAACCTGCAAAAATCTTCTCCCATTCTGAAGGTTGGTTGTCTGTTTGGTTTACTTACTGTGTTCTTGGCTGTGCAAAAGCTTTTTTAGTTTGATCAGATCCCAGTAATGTATTTTTGGTGTTGGTTCAATTGCAGGGGTGGGAGGTAGGGGGGTGGGGGGTGGGGGAAGTCCTCATAAAATATTCTCCCAGGCCAATTTCTTCAAGTGTTTTCCCTGCACTGTATTCTAGTATTTTTATAGTTTCATGTCTTAAGTTTAAATATCTTATCCAGTGAAAATAAATTTTTATTAATGGTGAAAGGTGGGGGTCCAGTTTCAGCCTTCTAAAGGTTGCCAGGTATTTTACCCTGGACCATTTCTTAAATAGGGAGTCTTTCCCCCACTGAATATTTTTTTTTCTTCTTCTTCTTTTTTATTTATTTATTTTTTTTGAGACACAACCTCAAGCTGTCACCCTGTGTAGAGTGCTGCGGCATCACAGCTCACAGCAACTTCCAACTCCTGGGCTCAAGTGATTCTCCTGCCTGTGCTCCCAAGTAGGTGGGACTATAGGCGCCCGCCACAATGCCCAGCTATTTTTTGATTGCACCTGTCATTGTTGTTTGGCGGGGCTTTCGGCTGGATTCGAATCTGCCAGCTCAGGTGAATGTGGCTGGCGCTTTAGCCGCTTAAGCCACAGGTGCCGAGCCCCCCCACTGAATATTTTTGATAGGCTTGTCCAAGATCAAATGACAATAAGTAGCTGGGTTCATTTCTGTTCCATAAATCTACCTCTCTGTTTTTGTGCCAGTTTTTGATCACTATAGATTTAGTATAGCCTGAAGTCTGGTAACCTGATACCTCCTGATTTGTTCTTATTTCTGAGTAATGTATTTGCTATTCGAGGTTTTTTTCTGATTCCATATAAAATGAAGTACTATTTTCTCAAGTTCTTTAAAGTATGACAATGGTGCTTTAATAGGGTTTGTATTAAATCTGTAGATTGCTTTGGGTAGTATGGACATTTTAACAATGTTGATTCTTCCCAGCCATGAGCCTGGTATGTTTTTCCACTTGTTAACATCTTCAGCTATTGCATAGTACCAGCAATGAGTCTGTACAACTGTCTTGCTGCACTAATTCATAAGATACCATGGGGACAATGCATGATTGGAAAAAGCATTGAAGTGAGACTTATTTTTCTCTCTGGACTGTGCATAGTAATAGCTGTTGTTTGGGCCATATTTGTACATGAAGATGGACTTGGATTTTACAGGATATCTTGGGGATTGCTTTCTGTCTGAATTTAATTAAAACACTGAAGCTACCCAACTTCAAGTCATGTGTGATACTTCTAGGCCTTCTCCTCCTCTATGATGTATTTTTTGTTTTCATAACACTATTCATCACAAAGAATGGTGAGAGTGTCATGGTTGAACTTGCAGCTGTATCTTTTGGAAATAATGAAAAGAATGGTGGAAACTTGGTGGAAGCCACTGCTCAGCCTTCAGCTTCCCATGAGAAATTGCCAGTTGTCATCAGTGTGCCAAAGCTGATCTGTTTCTCAGTAATGAGTGTGTGCCTCATGCCTGTTTCAATATTGGGTTTGGAGACATTATTGTACGAGGCCTATTGATTGTATACTGTAGAGGATTTGATGTTTTGACTGGCTCTTCTTCTGTGTACTATGTTTCCTCCACAATTGCCTTTGCTGTTGTTTTGGTGCTGATGAAGCAGGGGCAGCCTGCACTCCTCTATTTAGTACCTTGCACACTTATTACTGCCTCAGTTGTTGTTTGGAGACATAAGGGAATTAGAAAGTTCTGGAAAGGTAACAACTATTAGATGATGGATCATCTGGACTATGCAACAAGTGAAGAAAATCCTGTGACTGCTAATGAAGAGAGTGGCCAGCATCAATAGTATGTGTACCTGCAATCGTGTGTCGTTGATTTTCTACAAACAGAATTTGACTTTTTAAAATCAACTTTTGAATCTACAATCTGAGTGAATCATCAATGACATGCTTGCAAGCATATATTTTTATGATTTGGTACTGAAAATTACATCATAAATAACTAGAATACTTTCTCTTTTAACATTGTTAAAGTTGTGCTTTCTCACATTAAATAAAAGCATATTGTCTGTGTAGTTACTGAGATATGTACAGTATATTTTTTGGAAAAAATGCTTTGACCCACCCTTGTACTTTTTCTTACTGAAATCTGAGTTTTTTCCAACTCTGACAGATAAACGTATTACTGTCAAAGAGAGTTTCTGAATAAATTTTACTGTTAAAGAATCATGCAGATTTTATCTGCTTTGTAGAAATTACATTTTAAGACCATGCAAGATAGCAGGTCAACAGCGAAAATTTGGACTTTAAATCACTGCAGAGGTTAGGTAGGCATATATAATTTTAGAATAAATATAAATGCATATTTTTATAATATAAATTTTAAAAAATATTTTTTTTAAACTTGAGAACTTAAGTCACTTCAGACTGCATATGTATTATATTAGAATATTTTTCCTGGTATAGACAAACATAATATACAAAACTAGTCACTAAAACTGAAATCCAGTTTTAAGTGGTCTGTTGTTTCCCTGAAGATGTAGCTTAGATTTCTGTACTAATATTCAGTTTCACTTTAGTATTTCTCATCTTTGAAATTCAGTTGTGTTGATGGTAAAGTTTGATCTTTTAAAAAGTTTTTTTCTTAAGAAATTATTTCCTGGCCAGGTACAGTAGCTCAGGGCTGTAATCCTGGGAAGCCAAGGCGGGTGCATAGGTTCACCTCACGGGTTCAAGACCAGCCTGAGTAAAAAATGAGACCACGTCTTTACTAAAAATAGAAAATCTTAGGCAAGAGGATCGCTATGACGCCATGGCACTCTACCCAGGGCAACAGCTTGTTTGAGTACAACATACATAACTATTCCTATCACCACCTTTTTGGGGGGTCTGACTCCTACTTCTGTCACCATGGGTAATCACTATTAACCTTGGTGGAGGATGGCATTAATATACAAAGTATGGTTCAGAGGAAAGAATTGGAGACAAAAGGCAAGAGACTGGATTTTAGTCTGTGTTTAATTATAAGGGTCTAAGACACTTGTATCTCAATTTTCTCATCTGCAGAATGAATAGGTTAGATCTGTTAATCACTCTGGTACTTTCCAACTTGAAAAGCATTCCTCTCATTCTTTTTTTTATTATTAAATCATAGCTATGTACATTAATGTGATCATGGGGCACCATACACTGGTTTTATAGACCATTTGACATATTTTCATCACACTGGTTAACATAGCCTTCAAAGATGGAGACTTTACCTCTTTCATGTTTACATGGATGTAGCTGGAACATATTCTCCATAGTAAAGTATCTCAAGAATGGAAGAAAAAGTATCCAATGTATTCAGCCCTACTATGAAACTAATTTATGCCTTTCATATGAAAGCTATAACCCAGTTATAACCTAAGGTTGATTGGTGGGATTACACCTGTGGTGCATCTTACAAGGGTACATGTGTAATGTAAATGTAGAACATAAATGTCTTAACGCAATAACATTCTTCTCATTCTTTGGTAAATCTCAGATAGGGCTTTAAATATTCTCCCCTGAGTCAAAGATCAGGTCAAATTATCTTTCTATTATTTGTTTTTCTTTCTTTGTCTTTTCTTCTCTACTTTCTTTCTTCCTTTTTTCCATTCTTTCTTTTCAAGATGCCGAGGTCATACTCTGTTGCCCAGGCTTATCCGAAACTCTAGGTTCAAGCAATCCTCTTGCCTCAGCCTCCCAAGTACTTGAGATCATAGGCATGTGCAGACATGCCCCACCATTTTCCTTAGTTTTCTCTAAAAATTCTCAAATAACAGGTGATTGCAAAGACAGTAAGATGTTGTATTTCTCTGTAAGAAATGTATAAAATATGTGAACAGATCTATTATCTTTTATTCTAAGACCAGTTCAACTTATTAAAAACATAATTTTAATGCTGTTTAACATGCATCAGACTTTTGATGTTTGAGTGAAATTTACAACTAAATGCTTTTTGAAATTCTTAACTTTTGCTGAGTAAATTGCAAATACAGAAGCTCCATTGACAGCCACCCTTTCTGCTTAATACAGTCAAAGGTCCATTTGAGGCTTTTGGTTTGTTTGTTTTTTTGTCTTTGGGTTTTTTTTTTTTTTAGGGGACATTTCCATTTTTGGTAATGGGTACATTTATTTATAGCAAATGACTTAACTGACAAGTAAAGGTTAATCTGAAGTTTGCCCTATTATATCAGGTTTGAATTTTCTCCAAGGAATCTAATTCATTTGTCAGACTCTATTAGAGAGAAGAAGGGATTAAGTGCCATTTTAAAATTCCAACTACCGTATATACTTGAGTATAAGCCGAGTTTTTCCGGCACAAAATTTGTGCTTATACTCGAGTATATAGGTCTATTTTCATTTATAATATTTTTTATTTTATTTTATTTTTTTATTAAATCATAGCTATGTACATTGGTATGATCATGGGGCATCATACACTAGTTTCACAGAC